>JBCFXI010000315.1:0-198613 GCA_038496175.1 Ampulex compressa | reverse complement strand
TATATATGTATATGTATATATACTATAGCGATTGTTATTATGAGTATAAGCTCTAAATAATTCGATAATTTATAACTTATAGAATGGAGCATAGAGTTTTATTATTTTATGGGTATGACGCGTTCAATGCGTTTACACACTGTACTTCGACTTATTTTACTCGAGAGTTCATGTTCTCGCATACCTATACACGGCCTATCCACACACACACACACAAACACACAGATATGTATATACAAATACATACATACATACATACATACATATATAGTTGAATCGAGATTTATTAGAAAGAACAAATAACACTTTTCATCACACGCATTATATACTTAATCTAACGATTTCCTCCTTTAAAGAACAAACTATTTTATTAAGGATTAAAATATAATTAAGCGATAGGATCGAAAGAGTCAATACACTGTTGATGTAACGAGTATTCATCAGTATCAGGAAACTTTTTGTAAGAAATTTTCAGGACGTACCTTATGTAGAATGGAGAAGGTATAGGTTTAAATTTAGAAATGTACTTAGCGATTATTTGTTCACTCAGGGCAGGGCCAGTTAACCCAAATTGCGATACGCGCTGCATTGATGAAGTAAAAATTTTTTTAAAACCGCTCGAAATAAAAATGACATTTTTTTTCCAATAATTTTCTTTTTAATCCAACTACAATGTAATTATGCTCATTGATTTTTCATTGTAAATGATTAATTGGAATGCAGATGTACATTGAAAGTGTTCAATCAGTGTAAATGTGAAAAAAAAACAATACCACAATCAGATAAAAAAAAAACAGAGATTGAACCAAAAACAAAAGATATGTATATGGTGATAAATATAAAATTAAAATAAAAATACTTACGATACTTAAAAAAAAAAAACAATTCGTCATATATGACCGCGTGCCGTGTGTTAGACGGTCCTGCCTTAGGGTTTGGCTAACGATATCACGCACAAGCATTTGCGTGTACATACCTTCCCCTTATAAGAAAGTCTTTAGTTATACTATTACAAGTACAAACGTTTGTACTTAAAACCTGTACTCATGGTAATTGTATTCTTTTACGTGCGAATGATCAGTGCGCGGTATGCGTGTATAAATTAATAACATTTACACAATGATCTTTATAATTTATATTTAGGCAAGAAGCTGTTTATGAACATTTTGGATATTGAAATAAATGCTACGCTTATAAATTATTAGTAAAATCAAATCCATGCTACCCTCATAGCTCAAGAATAATGGCAATTTCTTCTCAGTAGGCATTGTTACATGTGATAAAAATAGAACAACAGAATCTGTGCATTTCGTATTTTTCATATAATTATAGGGAACGGTTTTTTTTTAATTACTCTAATACGATTTAAAATACATTCTGAAATATCTTGTACGTAAAAAAAAAACAATCAATTATTTACGATCGCGGGCCGAGTATTAGCCGATCCTGCTTAAGATCGTCGCAGTTTTATAGCTTACGTTATATTTGTTTATTCCTGTATTTGGGTGAAGACAAATCAGAAAGTCGTTGAATATAAGTATATAGTTCCCCGTTTCGTTTCCTTTACTACGTTCAAAAGCCCTACTGGAAATAATGATGTCTCCTCATCCGTGTCCCGTTTTCACCATCCGTGTCTCGTTGACAGTCCTTATGTCGGTCGACAGTGAAGAAGAAGAACACCTCGTACGTTTTTTCATCTACCAATAAAGCACCAATGTGAAAAAGCCAAAAGTTAACCACACGCAAATTCTTCTAATCGGAAATATAATTAAGCACATTCAGTGATCTTGTGTATGGACAATCTAGAAATAACAGTTAAGCGATATCTAATTTCTAAAGAGAATAGGGTAAATAGGATAATAAAATTGTCACGAAACAAGAGTTATCTAACACGGGATTGTTAATTCTGAAATTAAGCTTGATTTAAGCGGTGCCTTGCGCCACTTTTTGTATCTGATAATTGAAGAAAATAAATTTAGGAGACATCAGAAAATGTTCGAGGTGAACATCCTTGCATGCATTTCGATTCACGTTTTGTGCTTGAATGCATTCTTTTGGACAAACACCACAGCTGAATGGATTCACATGCCACAATTCTCTGACGAAGAGAAGATATACAGGTAACAAATATCTTCTTCGAGGCTATTGATCTTTGTTGCAGATATTTTAGTACGATTTTTTTTTTGTAATTATTTCCCGTTATAACAAAACTATCGGCTACTATCTTAACATATCTAAATATACTCCGAGTATCTATGAATTTATACATATAAATATGAATCTATGAATATCTATAAAAAGAAATAGAAGCAAGGAAAAATAAATGTATCGAATTAATCATTCGCAAACCAAGATCATGAAAATTCTTTGAAAATATATTATCACAAATTTAGAGAAATTTGATAAAAAGTTAGGAACCGGTATTGTTGACCTGTTTGGTAGTCCTAGTGTTAATCGTAGTTAATTAATATATTATTTGCTTTTAATTTATATTATATCAGATCTTGTATAATGAAATTTCAGGATACCTTCTGCAAAGCAAGAACAGTTTTATAAGTTTTCTCGGCCTGATTTGGACGATCGTTATTCCTCAGATTCTAAGAACGGTGGTAAGATTAACAATGATGTGGAAATAGTACACGTATTCGACAATGAAAGTAGAAAGTCAATGCAGGAGTCAACCGAGAAGATCGTCGAAGAGGAATTGTTTCTCGTACCGATCAAGCTTCCGGAACCAAATAGCACGCTTGCTGAAAATAAGAAAGACAATCAAAAGCAAATTAATAGATACACGCGGAATGAGGTGATATATGCATATTTTATGTAGAAAAATATGGACGTTTTCCGATCAGCAAGTGGCATTTGTATTTGATCAATAAAAGGAATTTAATGCAAAGAGCTTTATTACGAAAAAATACTATTTAATAGGCTAACGAAACACAGTTATGAAATTAATAAAATATGGTTTATCGTGCCGAAATGATTTTTTTAATGGTTGAAAAGTATTCAAAATAGGATGTTTTATTTAGGACGAAGATGAAATCGGCTGTTATCGTAACGAAAGTGTAGGCACAAAAAATCCGCAGTATGTCGATTATCTGCCGATAGATATATTGAAGCACGTTCACCGAACCCTGAAAACTCAGCCAAAGTCGGTTGATGGGAAAATGCGATTTTTGAAAACATTCGAGAGGACTTTGATGGCCCAAATAGGTGTGTGGTGTGATACATTGCGGGGAAGAACATAGTAATAAATTAATTGACGCGACAACTGCAATTGAATTAATTGAGAAAATTAAATTTAAATAATATGCAATAAACTATTTCTTTCATAAAAATTAATACCGTGCTGGATCACCTGAACAGTTGTTGCTAATAATCGAATGCCAGAATCGTTTCCAAAAATTATCACGCTAACTTATATTAAAAAATGTTCAAATCAGTGAATTCCTTAAAATTCTTAAGTCTAAAAAATCCTCAGAATCACGGTTTGAAAAGATGATTGCGGGCAATCGAAGGAAGAGGGGCACCTCGGAACATTATGATCATGGCTACGAGGAACACGAAGAGCATAACGTTGGCTTTCCTTCCATAGAAGGATCTCTGATGGCCATTTCCTTCCTTACTTTTGCAGTTTATCTCGTCCGACTAGTTATGGTAATATGATCGACATCATATGAAAATATATAGTAATACGAATGCTATATTTTTCCATCTCGAGAGATTCACATTGCGAAACATTGAGTTACAAAATTGTTCGAATCAGTGCCAAATATACGGAATAAATCCTTTAGAATTATTGTTCTATGTTAAAGTTTCGTCACTTCAATAATCATATTATCAGTAATGAATTAATTATATTATTCATTATAGATGTTATAATATTTTTTGCCGATATTTGCATGACTTAATGGAACATTTTTGGCAGCTCCTGTTCAGGAATATGAACAATCCAAGCCCTGCGCCACCGACCGGTGCCACTCTACTCGTTGGGAGGAAAAAGAGATCGGGACATCACGCAGAGGATGAAGCTATTAGGATACTTAATGGCATAAATAATTTTGCTTCTAACTTCTAGGTACAGTTTAAGCAAAATATTTACGTACTTCGTTCACATTATATTATAATAATAAAGATAAATACACGTTCCAAGACACACCAATGTACAAATATACTATCAAATATGTATCTACTGGTCAACATGCTAACGATTAACTGTCAATCCAATTGATCAAATTTCTCGCAATTGAGTATTTTACTCGAAATTATTGATTCAAATATACATGGATAATCTTTGGCAAGCAACTTCTACGAAAAAGTACGACGTGCATTTTTGCAACTTAAAAAATAAGCAAAAAGTTAAATATGCATCAAATACATAGGTGTACGTATTTGGTAACCATATACATTGCTTTATTCTTCAAAGAAAATGCATTTGTTATATAATTGCAAGCTGCACCATTCCTAGGCACGTATCAAACGTACAAATTGTTAGTATGTCGGAGTATTCGATACTTTAGAGTTTCGCTTGCATGTTTATCGAAGTTTCCGATGTGAATGGTAAAAGAATGGCGTTAAGATAAGAATTAGCCGGCCGTTGCAAAATAAGACTCTGTAGACGAACGAGCAGATGAGCCAGCTTTATTTTGTCCGCTAGGTAGACTCCATCTTCTCTGCGCTTTTTCACAATTCCTTGGGTTACGAGGTTGAATAGCGTCGAGCTGAATAGATCGAGCGATAGGCAGTAAGGATGTCCACTCCGGGCAATATCCTGCAGGGCTTTCTCCGCTCGCTTCTGTGATTCCACTAATATTCTCCGGTTCGTCGCCTGACCGAATATCGACTCATTCCACTTAAATTACACAGTGGAAGATGTCAATGAATGATATTAGGGTAGTTGAAAAGAATGCTACTCTATATTAGTAAATCTATGAACATTATGAAAAGATTAATTTGCATTTTTATTGTAAAACTTTACGTGCAACAAGTATAATACTTCTTGATAATTCTACCAATAGTTGAGTATACAGTACAAAAAATAGTAACCACTTTCAACATTTAAAATGCGTGAAGAGGTTGTGCAGTATCAACAAACATAGTACTATATAATAATACTTTGACAGGATATTTAGACAAATGAACATCATGAGTTATATATGTCACGTTACCTCAAATAAAACATCACAGGTGATGATTGCAGCATCTATATACGGTAGCACAAGATTATGTAGAAGAGAGAAAAGTTTTTTGTTTTTTCCGTGATATAGCATGTTGTTCTGAATGGATAGGCAGTCCTCTCTTTGCAATATATTCAGGGATTGTTCCCATTCGTCTTTCATCTCAGATTCGCTTATTTTCAATGGCCATGCAAACTCAGTACTGAATAATGTTTTTAGTAAAATATATTCTCGAAACGCTTCTTCTGTAGATATTTTGAAAAAAAGACATTTGATAAACGTTTGTCTGTTCGTTCATGATCGAGATCAGATGTATTTTACATACCTATCAATGTTCCGTCTGGTTTTATTAAAAGTGTAATGAATGCTGGCTTTATTAGAAAAGTTAAGATGGGGTTTACATAAATCGTGATATTAATTGCCGACACTGCTATCCGCATGGTTTCTTGGGATAACGAGTGTCCTTTGATGTGTACACTTTCTTCTGTATTGGGGTTCACGTGCCTCTGCTTAAGTCGTAATTTATTCGATGCATCAAATATGAGCAATTCTTGCTGAAGTTTTAGACTTTCTAATATTTCGTTTTTTATGTTCTTTATGTTGTTACTGTAAAAAAAAACAATAATCATGATCTTGTACATCCAAAATAAATTACAGGTTGTTTTCTCATCAATGTTAGCAAAGATCAGTACTCACCTTGTTGTGGATGGATATACAGTAGTATTCAAGCTTTGAATAAAATTTTTACACCAGATGTAATCCTCGGTTAATGTATCGAGGGTATATGGTTCTTGCAAGTCTGTTTGAATCCTTTCATTAAACAGCAATGCAATAAAATTGAAAGGCATTAATGTTGTTTGCTTTTTGTGGCTCTCTATGATAGAATAAGCTAGGTCTTCTACCACGACAGAGGACAATTTCAAGGATGGATTTAAAATTTTTTGTCTACGTTGGGTCACACTCAAAAAATGGCTAGCTGAGATTGGCTGGCCTAGATTGAAGAACACACGACCATAGGCATAGGGTTTTTGCATAATAGAGAGAGATCGAAAAAGAGCAGAAGTGGATTCCTTTGGTTTGGGGATTCCCAACAATTCATAACTGAACAGGAGTTCTTCTGCCGGACGTTCATAACTGATGCTCATGGGTACAAATTGTATGTCTGGCACGTTGCCCTCCAATAAGGCTTCCAGCATGATAGATAGCAGTCCTATGGGAATTAATGAATGCACTTAAATGTATAAAGGATTAATTAGGAAATCAATAATCCACAATATTTTTCAAGTTCTGGAAATTGCAATCTAGTGATAAAATGTAAAAGTTGCATCACAATCTCCAAAACATTAAAAATATGCTTTGTATATCCATAAGCAGTATTACTTACCATATTTCGGTGCTATACTTTTTAAACTCCGACTACGAGTACCTTCGATAAAGAACTCTATCGCTCTATCGCTGTGACACACTACAGAATTCACATAAGCTCGAAATACTTCCTTGTACAATGGATCGTCACAGAAGCTTCTCCGCATGTAAAATGCACCCGTTTTCCGCAGTATTTCACCTACCACATACATTTGATAAAAATCCATCCCGGTTGCAATATTTGGCAACGCCATATCGTAGGAGAAGAGAATGTAAGAAAGTAATATAAAATCAAAGTAACTTCTATGGGATGGTGCATAAACATATTGCACTTGGGATATTTGCATTTCTTTCTTCAGGTGTAAAAGAATATCCTCATTTATATAAATACTCAGTAGTATTCTCTTAAGGGCTTTAGTGATGAATATGCCTAAAAATGGGTAATAGTTACATATTAAAACAAATCACACAGATTTTTGTCAGAATTAAATATTATATGGGTATAAGAATTATTAAACACATTAAAACATACTCAAGCAGCGCACAGTGACTAAGTTTGCTTTACTGGCCATCACATTGACTATTTTTCGAGCCGCAGCTTCAACTACTGCTGGCTTTACATTATTCGACGTTGCCAATGATTGAATTACTGATTTCACTCGTGGATCAGATAGAACCTCCTTTATTATTTCTTTCCTAGAATATCTAGATTCAGATGGCAGCTTATGTGGTAATAATGGATCCATGGATCGAATTGCCCATAATAGGTCACAATCTTTCCTTCTCTGCTTAAGTATATCGACAAACTTAAGCTTAGCCTGCATTTCGACGACAATGTTTGAAGCAGAGAGATAAACTAAAAATCTTTGAAAGCCTTAAACTTTCCAGCCATAGAATTAAACGTAATTTGGTAATATATTGACATTCATAAGCAATTTGCAATTCAAATGACGTTACTTAGACTCAGTGCTATTGCTTTTCAACTTGCAAATATACATTAACGACGCTCATAAACATGAATATGTTTGCGGGCATGCGCATTTGCTATGCCTAAATATACGAATAAACGGTTCTTGGCTGGTATTTCGCGGAAATGATTCTGCAAAACAGCTTTTTCACATATGACTTTTCTGACAAAGCAAAACGAAAAAATATTCATGGTGTAAGATACAACCAAGACTACTCATCATAAATCACGTTCCCACTACAGCACTAGTTTGCTTTGTCACTCATGATTTCATTCGTACACAATTCTTCGTGAAAGATGCATAATCCATCAAGTTATTGACATTTGCACGCGTTCAAATATCTTCCTTTTGTCTTGGCCAACCAGCGACTTTTCTCAGCATGGCATTCAAGTTTTATAATATCGAACCAATGACACACAAGTTGGGGGGGGGAGAGGTGTATCATTAGATCGTTCACCTATGCTTATGGCCACGCCCTTTCTGCTTTGACAATTAATCCCTTTGTTTTGTGACAAATTATCAATATTTTCTCGGCTCGCTCAATGCTGTATGTCTTTATTTAACCGAGGTCGCCTTTTATGATAAAAATATATTATATACAGCTGGTACTGGTAACCGCACGCACATCTATTCGTAATTGTGTACATGCAAAGAAAATATTTTTTCATGTATTTTATTGTTCTTATAGGATGTAATCAAGAGGAAGCGCGCTTATAAATTATCATTGTAAAAATAATGCACTTTAATATTATTACTTATCACCACTCATCAATAAAAAACTTTTCTCTCTCTTTCAGAATAAGTTAATATTAGCTCTTTTGCAAAAGGATTTTCGGGAGTTGATAAGAAAAATAGAAGGAAATTTTATCAAACAGAATATACATTAATTTTTTATTGGGTTATACACATATGGCGGTGTGAAAATTGTATGTATTAAATTTTCGATTAACCATTATACACCATTGCTGATTGCCGAAAAATAATGTATAACGCAGGTGTGTTTTGTACCTATTGAGCCTGTTTGCTGATTTTATACAATGTTATAAATACACGATATATTATATCACAAGAATAGAATGCCCCAACTATGCGATACACTGGCTTTACAAAATGATGCATATATAGTTGACACTGTAAGTTGTATGCTTACTTCATCATGCACCGATTATGCTAATAATATACAAAACGATAGTATCTTTATACAGTACCATGTTATACTATTATCAAAAACGTTTAGTTTGTTAGAATAAAATTAAATCAAGAAATATCAAACGTAGTTAATAGAAAACAAACGTTCGCGTTTATATAGCCTATGTAACAGCCTTACCTGTCTTATTGTTGCGATAGTTAAGTAGAATACACACATATACCTTTAAGTAGACGTTTCAAGATCATTCCATATTTATATACACCTTTTACCTCCCGTTCCCACCTTTTTACATTTTTGATTGAAATTTTGTTGACTTGTATCAAACGTAGACACACGGCCTGTGCAATATGGAACAGGTTTGTACATCGTACGCTAAGTAAATTAATAATTTGAGCGTATCTTGCAATAAAAACGAATTTATGCATCAGGATAATGTTCGTACACGGTACAATGACACGGCGGTACAGTGACACAAGCGGTGCCTTGTGTCAGTCTTCTTTTCGTCATATTAACTTAAGCATAGTAAGGCACCGCCAGACATGCATATTATTATTTGACAGAAAAAAAAAAAAAACGAAAAACTGACTAGTATAGAAAATAAATATAGCCGATTAAAAACAGCAAATAAAGTGTTATTGCGCAATATCTTTAGACAACTATTTATAATGCTGAACATCATCCAACATGTTGTCGGAGGATGACAATGTCAGTCTGCGCTCATCATGCATACCCTTCGCATAGTTAATCTGCTGTGATACCTGCGAACATTCCAAGTATTCCAATCAAGGATATGTTTGTAAAGGTTTGTATGACCCTTTCACTGCTGGACATCTATAGAATTATGGATATTTATATAAAGTGTATTGTTAACATGTATAGATGTTAGACATTTATTATCTATATTTATACACTATAGTGCCATATGTATTAATTCTACTGAAAAGATAATGTCTTCAACAATATCCTTTTTTACAAGAGCAGAGATTATGGACAAGCTCAACTCAATACAACTATTTCAAGTGCAAAGTACTGTTTCATTGATATATAAATATTCCAGATGTCTGCTTTTAATTAAAAAACAAATTAAACTATCTGTAGACCTAATATTAATTTGCATATACGTCTCTTGCTTCAATATATACATTTATGAAAATTATATAAAAGATAAAAAATTGCTTAATATATTGTATATCCAGCAGTCAAAAGGTCCAGCAGCTAAACTCTTTTATGATTATACAGGGCAAGCCAGGGAAATCCGATAATTTTGTAAAACATAGTCACAAAGAAAATCACCAGATGCTCTTGGTTTACCCTGTATAACCGTTGATGTATACTTACGCGCTTAGCCACATCCTCGTTATCGCATCGCACTTTCGGTCTTCTTAACAATTCCGGACCATCAAAGTTGATGCCAGTTGCCGAATCCGATCTAGATATTAATTCTATGTAGTACAATGGTGCTGCGTTGTTCTCGACTTTGTGCATCGGTTGACAGTGTAGCAGATCTGCCAAACTGACTTCGGTTACCACGCCCTTTGTTCCACTAGAGATAACGCGGACCATCTCATTGGACACGAGTATCCTCAGGTTCTCCGTGCCGCTACGCAAACACTCGTACGCAACAAAGAGTTCCGAATAGTTGTGATCGTTTATGGTGTAGAGAAACTCCTGACCCTCCGCTTGTTGGCGATTATAGGGCGGTAATAGACCTGCTGGACCACTCGCCACGCGAGGTGATCGGTCTCGCTTCGGTATGGTACGATGTGCGCTACAGAGGAGTGGGTCAGTGAGTTATTTTAAAATCTTTATATATCATAAATGTAGTATCATAAGGAAGAAACTATGATTAAACATGCTTTATACCTCCTGCTCGTCTCTCGTACAGCTGTTGCTGTTTCCGTTGCGAGATCCAAAACACCCACGACTGGCTTTGTGATGGTTCCTACAACTCCCTTGCCAAAACCAGCAAAGAAACCCTGGAAATATGCGATTTATTTTCACCCAGTTTAAGTCGTGTGTTATGAGAAGTTATATGACGTCACGTTTACGCGATAGCTGTCAACACTGAATAGTAGAACAAAATCTTGCGAACGTAATAGCGGTTGTCAAAGTATTATAACAAGTGATCACACATGCTATTTACTAAATTTTAAGATGTGGACACGTGATTCTACATGGAACTGTTCTTACTTAAATTTCCCTATATAACTAAAATTAATACTTGCAGTAAAAAAATGTGTATATATATATATATATTTTCGCATACCGGGAAACCCTCGTTGGCCGCACCGTCATATGTTTGCTTAAATATACTTGTAACACCTCCCAGAATTCCAAAGCCAAGACCCTTTAAACCGGCGACCAAATGATCGCTACTGCCAGCAGTATTCGCACGGATCCTCTGCCTTGCCTCCTCGTGCCTTTCGTCCATTATTACTCGGCCGAGTCCGTCCGACAGAGATTCCGTCACCTTGGCCGCCGAGTTGGATATGCCGTGAGTCACGTTTTTCACTAAGGTCTTAACGCTGCCCTCGTAGATCAACCCAGATACACCTTCCGTTACGTCGTTCATGAATCCAAGCGGATTACCCAAGAAATCAACAGATCCCAAAATTACTGCTGCTTGCCATTTCAGCTCCTAAAAGAAAGATTGATTCTAAGATCGGTTCAGTACACGTCGCAAGTTGATAATAACTGTCAGAATCAGAAATAGACTGTCGTACATCTTTGTAATGCTTTATAATGGAATGCACCAAAAACTGACTACTCTCAAACGGATGCTTCTTAATGAACGGTTCTAGCTCGATGGTAGCGTCCTCAAACTTTATCAGCGTCAAGCCCAATTTTCTTTTTATCGCTTGTAGATGGTGTGGCAACTTTGTAGTTGTGAGCACGCTAAGTTTTACCTGTTATGTAGATTGAATTGATTAATTAAGCTTTATCTAAATTAAATCTTCGATGCTGTTGCTTTAAATACACTACTTCGCTTATTTCAATAGTATGTTATGAAATATTATAGAAAGAAGTCTCTATACTAACCTGATTGGGAACTAGTTTTAAGGCTCCGAAGTAATATCTCTTAGAATGTGCTGCTGATACTTCCGAAATGAACCTCTGAGCTTTGAAGTCGTTCTCGTCTACTGGAACTTCTAATTCCAATTTACCGGTGCCAATGAACGCTGCTAACTTCAGTATCAGCTTTTCCTCGAGATGAATGCACAGAGGTTTGATACTGACTATCAGGTGCTTATATATCTCCGCATTCTGATTCTTGGACTTTAGCTTTTCTGCCACGACATGTATGGCAGGTCGATGCTCACCCTCTGCCCTGGTTGTCCTGGAGGCATACAAAACCGACGTGCACTGTGCCTCAAACAATTGATTGTCTATCTGTACATCCTCCACGCTGAGATTAAGCGTTGTATTGGCAGGGGTTTGCACCAGTTCCAGGGATATACCGCTCAATCGAGCAAAGAGGAGCTCTTCCACCGGCCTGCGAGATACAATGGACAATCCTACACCAGTTGGTAGACGGATATTTAGCTCCAATTCTCTCGAGTCTGAACTTTCCATGTCTGTGTTCACCTGAGTAGGACGATGGCTTATGGCAATGTGAGACCAATCTCGTTCTTCAAGCAATGCAAATGTCTTCTTCTGGAATTTACAATTAAAGTAAAATGACGCGATTGTACCTGTGATTCTGAAATTAATGTACAATGATGCGATTATTCAGTTTTAATGTAATTAAAAACGGATAGTGGATCTTACCCTTTCCTTTATGTCCAGTACTTGTAATACACGGGTTGGACCATCAGTTGTCACTCTGACGGAAAGAAAACCAGAACCCGGTCGTAACTTCTGTCTGCCTACACGCTGCTCGATAGGAGGTGGGTTGCTGTGAATCTGAGGTCCCAGCACAGCTTCACTCCCTACAAACCAAATACATAAAACATTCAGTATACATAAAGTATGATACAGAGACGTTTGGACAAAGACATAGAGGAGAGATCTGTGTAGCTGTATTAATTGTTAATTATTTGAGAAAAAAGTGACTTGCATGTTACAGATTTTATGCCAACGATAATTTTTACAGATCTCCCTCAATGACTTTACAAATAATGCATAATGTGTACAATGCTGGGAAATTAAAAAAACAAGCAGAAGATATTAGCACGCAATACTTATGATGTAAGTTTATGGATAGACTGATGTATCAAGTGTACTCCGTATCTATACGTACACATTTGCCAACGGGCGACACTGCCGCCTGCAACATTTAATCAATGTAAGCCTCTTAGAGGTATGCCAAGGATATATCATTTTGTAAAAGAAGGTGGACGAAAGGGAGAAGAATTTGAAACTAATTGTATTTGAAATATGGTTCCTCGTAATGATATTGTGTATGTTAACATAAGATAATGTTTGTTATATTCCCACAAAAGCCTATATAACATACGGCAGCATAAATTATTAATGTATAAAGCATATACAATGTTCATATTAATTATAGTATATAGTATTAATATACAGCAATAAAAATCATTGTCTTCAATAATTTTTTAAAACTTCAAAAATGTAGAAAAATATGGTTTTTTTTACAGCATAAAAATAAAGAAAATGTGAAGCAACTGAAAATAATGAGATGGGATACATCATGAGGAAAAAATAACATTTGTAATGTCTACACAAGTATTGCTCTTTTTTTTTTAATCGATAAACTAACGTGGAGGTGATAATACTTTGCAATTTCAAGAAATGAATAATATGAATAATAAATACACGAAACTCACATTAATATATGGGAATAAAAATCAAATACATCAGGCGTAAAGAGGACAACGTAAATTTGACATAAAAATACTTTCAACAAATTTGACATTTTCACTATTTTAATAATAGCAAGGACTTGAAAATGAAATTAGATTAGTTTTATATGTAGAAAGTTTTCTATGTCGGCTATTCATTTTCTCGAAACGCAAGCAAATGGTATCAAAGAAAGAAATAATTTCAAACGCTCCAACCTTCGTGTAGTCCCATGAAACCATCTTTGGATTGAACGCACATATTTTTGTGGGCGCAGCATAATCTACCGTCGTCCGTAAATTTCCACGTTTGCGTAGATCTTCGCCTGGGATCAGGTTTCCTTAGTGCAAGGGCGCAATACGAGAAAGGTTGCGGTGCAGTACCAGCTATGTCCAAAACTAATACCGTTTCTGGTGTCTTCGAATGCTTGTCTCGTGGTGGACTAGAACCTATTACATTAATCAAAGAAGAACATGAAGAGATAAAAACAATCTTTTACACACAAAAACCAATGCTGTTTCTGCAGCATAACTTAAAACACATTGAATGTTGAATATTAAACAAATGGTAATTGTGAATAAATGAAAGTGAAACTCCAGAGAAAAGCAATGGAATATAAAATATTTATATAAACACCTTCATGCTGCAATTGTCCATCGCCGGTCATTCTCCAAAGTTGCGATCTAGCACCATACTGTTTCCTTCGTAATGCAACCCAACCACCTGGGCCTGACTCGAGGACCAACCTTTGAGTTTCTACATCTAATGGATCCAAACCATTTTCACTGGTTCCAAGATCGCTATCGGTCTTGAAAGTACCTGGATTAATATAATGAATAATTTTAATTGCTATGATTTTCCCGGAATTGTTCCCGGAATTTCTTTTGATTTAAATCTTTTTAGAGAACCATTCACGTGGGAGAAACATTGCGGAAGTATCATAAGGTTTACCAGTAAATGCAATGTAAATGAAATTTTCGTAAGTCAAGCCTCGGCCTTCACCCAATATATTCAAATCGTAGGAAGCTGTTACACCTCCAGGAGCAGTTAGTACTAGAGTTGCAGGGTGTATTGGCTCATCCAAAGCGTATGGCACTGAGGAATGAGGTCTCACTGTCCACTGCAAATTATCGGCCACCGCAACCTAGGAGATAATTTTCATGTAGAATGAAATGTGAGCTCCAATGTTACATCTAACATAAGCTTATTGTACCTGTGTAATCTTATATAGGGTGTCTCAGGATTTAACGACCATAGAATACATGGGTATTCTATCGGGAAAAACTAAAGAAATGTGTTATTCAAAATTAAAATATAACTTATTTCTGAACTTTTGTATAATGTTAAAAACATATAAATGTATATTCATAAACATTTATAATGTCATCATCAAGTTATAGATAAATATTTCGTTGTTACTTCCTTGATATTATATACCAGTATTTGTTTAAAGCTTTGAGATAAAGAATTTCTACTAGAATTCCATGTAATCATTTTTTCGTCTATCTACTTTTGTGGTTGTTAAATCGTAATACACCATGGCACGGTTGATAGAAGCAAAACTTATTAAGATTATCGATTTAATGAAAAAATGTTAGATTGCCTTCTTATTACCTGATTTACGAGCAACGGTACTTCCGAAAAATTGTCGACTCTTATCGGTGGAGGCATGGTGTCGGCGTCAGTAAAAACAATAAAATACGTGCTCTCTTGCAACACAACATCCACACGTAGAAAGTACATCTTTCCCGTAATATCTCTGACATTGATAGTCAATGAATAATTGTCGTCCAGCTTAATGCCACCAGACCACATGCAATCCTTCACATTCACTATAAGAACGGACAATAACAGATCTTTGTCAAGGCGTGGCCAATGAAAGGGCATATGACAATCTGGCATTATTCTTATGTACGTAGCTTGTGCATCTGGATGAGTCTGAAAAAATGAGGGTTTTTTTATAATAATAACCATCACTATGTACATGCAGATAGAATTTATGTCTACTTACAACCGTAGTTGTAAAGCATTTTTGTGCCAATTCTAGGGTATAACTGGATCTATTATGCAATTGGTATCTTGGAGATAGTGTAACTACCGTTGTTACCCTGTATCGTCCTCTAGCAGATCGTGTAGCTACACTTATAAGGTACACTATGTCTGGTCTGCCATCGCGTAACGATATTCTCAAACGATGCACCTATTAAACGAATAATGTGGAAAATTCTCTTGATATTATGTAGAAAATATAATGTAATCCTGTTATATATATATTGTGTAGAATGTATATATTAAGCACCTGTATTCCGGGATGCAAGTGAAAATGTTGTGACCATTGTGGAACTCCTTGTGGATGCACAGCGTTTCCCACCCTAACTGAAAGAGTTCTGCTAGCTTCTTCATCACTGAAGGAAAATAACAGTGGTGCTACCATTCTCGCTTTTTCGTGCTCCTCGAATTGGCCAGCAGCTTCCATACCGACACCCTCTTGCCTGAACACTAATGGTAAGCCTGTCTTGTTTATGATCCAATAAGGAGCGGTGATGTTGATCTGTGTGGCCAATCCCTTTTCCACCACAACTGCTGCTTGCAGATAAAGTATTCTACCAGCTGAATCGGATAGCCTTAGACGAGCAGTGAAAGAGCTGCTGTTTTCAGGTAGTGTGATCTGCAAAATCCAAGTATGGTTTTGCTATCTACACATAAATAAAATTCTACGATACATAAGTGTCACAATGTCAAACTTAATACCGTGCTAGAGCCTGGATATCCGTCTAACTGTAATAGGATGTCCAATTGCTCATCTATGTTTACGCTGTGCAAGTCTGCACTGCTGCCTGGTAATATCCTTCCACTTTCTATACCTACTTCGTAGAGTAATTCGTGAGGTAAGAGATTTGTCAGTGCAATTGGTGCCATGACAGTTATAGTGTGCGCTGGTAGTATCTGGCTAACATCAGGTGGATAGTTATCCCTCCTTACTGCAATGCACATTCTGCAGAAAAGGGAGTTGAATAAAGGAAATGCATCACTAAGGAATTCCTATTGCATTGTGGCTCACCTAAATATGTTATCCTGATTAGTTCTACTTGTGATGTGACTTTCAGCCACCTCTAAACGTTTTTTTACGACTGTCCAATCCACTGGTTCCATACAATATTGGTAGAGATTAGTCAAATGTATTGGTTTGAAATACATCAATACACTGGTATGCGTTAAGGGTACTGATATTACAGATTGCGCAGGTATGCGTAGAACTTTGTCAGTGGTAGATGATGTCAGGGGCATAGCTGAAAAGGATGTGAATCTTATCACGTATACTGTTAAATATGTAGACTGCCAAAGAAGTGAAAATACTGACAGTCAAAATGATTCGATAATTTCTCCATTTTTATCTGAATTTTGTGACTCAATTTATTAGCAATCTGCAAAGCAGATCTAACTGTCACCAACTTCCTGGCAGAACCCTCTAATTCAACCGAAAAGACCACTCTAGCCTTTGGCATTAACATCTGAAACTGAAACCATAAAAAATATCTACCATTCTTTCTATAAATCTTTGGCGTTGCCCAGAACAAAAAAAGGATTAAGGCATATTTTCAATTACTTGAGAACCAGTGCTTGAAGGATTTGCATGTCTGAAGTATATGCCAACACGGTCCACTGTCACAGGATCAACTGGCTTCCACCCATCTACCAGCACCATAATTTGATGTCTCCTTATGATGTGAGTGGCATGATGCCTCAACTTGCCCCTTCCTTCAAAAGTAAATGGTACAGTTTCCCCCTGTGGCACTTCTATCCAAGTATCATCTTTTTGGAGAAGATGTTTTGCTTTCTGTCCTTCATTATTTGTGTTATCAGCAGTCGCTATAATAGTCTTAAACCAGAGTCTACAACCAGTTTCGTTGTTCAATGCAAATGGAACAAAACGAGATCTACGCCGAAATGCCTGTCCACTTCCTAATGTGTTGTTTATATTGCAGTTCTTGCTTGACAGATAGTAATCCTGCATCCAATTATGTTTCACTAATTGAATTAGTTCTACTAGTGTGGATGTCACATTAACATCGACTGGGTCTTGAGAGTCGATTGACAGTTGTAATCTCTTTGGATTAAGGGAACTAGTCAGCGTTTGCTCCCATTGAATGTTAGCAAGCCAAGGTTCAATGAATGGTTCCCAGCCACTCAGGACTCTGTTGTAATAGTCAATGCTGAATGTGCCAGTGATTATACCAGGTCCTGCACAGGTTTGCATAAGAGCAAGATCTTGTAGCGTAATTTCCAAAAGTGGCACATCTGCATCTCTGCAATCGTCTATTATACATATTCTAGCACACGAGGTCTGCAATTCAATGGAGTGCAGTATAGTTTCCTTCTTAGTTGTGGACTGAGAGTTTGGCATAGCATGCTGCGTGAGCCACAAGGCAGCGTCATCCAATTGGCCATTGCACAAATCTAAGGATGCTCTACAATCAGCCTCCTCAAATCCAAGTGCCATTAATTTCAATACTTGACTCTCAAGGGAGGTTAAGATCTCATTCGACCGCTGTTTTGCCCATAAAGTTTGCTTTGGCAGAGAACTGAACATTCTTGAAAACATTGTCACGTCATGGTAACTCAGTCTCACACATAGCGGTTGAAGCTGGACTTCGAGACAATCGTTTTGTGTCAAGTCCAAACTTGCTCCTACTGGATCTATAATGGACAATGCAGTCTCATCCTCCATTCCCAAAACACAGGAGAACAGCTCACAATGGGATAAATTACAGGATAAAGGCTTTTCACCTTCCTGTGGTGCGGATCTATATGCCAATATTGCAGTACTTTTTAGGATGACAGCGTTAGTGTCTCGGATGGCAGTATCTTCCACCAGAACCAACTCCGAGTCTGTTATGTTGATCTTCAACTCGAATGGAGTTAATGCATTCAAAGTCGTACTGCTTTCGCTCTCCTGAGAGATAATCACTTCTGCTGTACCAGGTATGGGATCTGGCTCCGGAGAATTCAATATCACAAAATCTCTAACGGCCTCCCACCAGTCTAAAATGGCAGTAAGCCTCATGCTGTGGAGAAGAATAGTCGTAGCAGTATTAGCCTTGCGTCTCCTATGGTGAACTTCTGCCTGAACACGATCCTCGAAACGCCCAGAATTTTTCAAAGGCTGTAATATACGTATAAAGACATTCGACTGTCTATTAGCGGGTTCCTCTTGGAATCGCATATCTGTGACTAAGATTTCCTGAGACACCAAGTCAATATCCTGTGAACCATCACTGAGAGAGTCTAGAGTTAATCTTGATTTTATAAAATTGATGCAGGCCAGAGCTGCAATGTCGTGATTAGGATGCAACTTGACAGTTACATTCACCAATTCAAGAGTTATACATGACCTTGTCCAGACCTTCGGATAAGTATCGGACATAGGCATGCAGTACTCTGCGGTCTGATTTAAATCTTGCATGAAGAACCGAAGATCTTCCAGATTCTCACCAATGTTGTAGGACAGTAATCCACGTATTAACATGTATTGGGCTGGATCGAGGGCACAGTTCATGGTCGATAATGTACCATGAACACTCAGATCAGGAATATCTCTGTTGATGTAGATATCCAAGTTCCTCTCAATGCGTAATTTTAAATGACACATCTCTGTTAACAGGGATGAGCCCATTTTCTTTATAAAAAAACCACCAACAATCAGAGAATCTATACTTTCACTCTGATTATCGTATTTCATTCTCTTGGCTGCGTACACGTCCATGTTGACCAATTCAAGAAACATTATGTCCAGCATACATTTGTTCATAACCTTGGACATGTCAAATTTATTGTATGCCGTAAGTTCTCCTAGGTCTAATAAAATCAATTCGTCTGATCTAGAGCTAACGGGTAGAAGTATCACAGGAGCACCAGCATGAAGTTCTAACGAGAGCCTGGTGCTTCTCTTGTTGACATCGATAATGGCTCCAGTCCCTGCTCTCAAGTTTGTCATAATAGTCCAGAGCTGAGAAAAGTGCCCAAAAAATGCTTGAAGCTCTGCTACAAATCTTTGAGTATGGATGTAGTGTACAGCAGACATTTCTAACTTAATTTGTGCGTCGTAAGGCCTATCTTCTGAGTCTGTATAACTGGAATACTGAAAATTCAATGCTTTTCTGCCAGAAGATAGAAATCTTTCTCTATAGAATCTCCCGTGAGGTGTCAGATCGAGCAAGGACATAGATCCCAACGAGCCTGATATCTTTGATTTTTTGTCTGTATTTAATATAAGCATGCTTGCATTGGACACGTTGGCCTTTGCTATTTCACGTTCTGCTTGTACAAGCACTAATGTCAGTGATCTCACTTCCACCTCAAATTCGGAATGTACAGGCAAATCGCTAGACTTGTTCAACTGATCCATGTCCACAGATGGCTGCTGAGTGGCGATCTTAGGGTTAACTCCTGACGGACCTGCGATCCCAAAGAAGTCAAACACCACCATCCAAGATTCCACACTAATTACCAAATCCAGACAGTTAAAGTCCACTGTCACTAATTTCTGATAAAAGTCTTGTTCATTACTCTGATCAGGTTCAATCATGGTTATACTCATCAAGACTAAATTCTCCTCACTGTTACCTACACCGGGTGATGGTGGTGGAGTATTTGGCGTGCCTATTAAGGAAGAAGGTTTTCTTCGCCAATGAGCAGGTATAGCACCGTATAAAGTGTCTGCTTCCAATCTATCTGGTAAGCTGCCACGACCGAACTCGCTCTTAAATTGTTGTACAAAGGCAAAGTTTGGGCAGGATCTGGACACACCGGCTGGTAATTTTGCACGTGTTGGTGCTGAGGATTGCATCATATATCTATGTCGTGACCCAATGGGACATAATAAATCTTCCATGAGTAAGGAGCGTAAGGCTACTTGAATCGTAGACTCGTTCTTCTGCAACTTTTCATACCTTGCAACAAAGTCTCGCATGGACAATTCTACCAATGGCTGTTCAGAATGACCTTGCTTCAATTCCATACTAAATGTCGGCAGTTCGAATAGTACTTTTACTGAGAGATCCAGCTTCTCTGAATAATTCTGTACTTTGTCCATTGTGTGCGGTTTTTGCACAATCGGCACTGTGACAGGCATGAAAAATAGTCTCTGAGTAGTGTCCAGTAGCTGTTCGTACTGACCTCTGGACAACGATACCTTTAACGGCGTCATCACAACACCATGTACCTGGACAATAGGGTTGTTTGAATATTCGGTATCCAAGAGAAAACCAGAAGTTTGTGCCAATGCAGTTTCCTTTTCTACCACAATTTTTAAGACAGTATCGTGAAGAATCGGTTTTCCAGATTTTTTGCACGAGTACATTTCCTCGGCTCTTAGTGGCAAATTGTTGCGAACTTGATTGACAGTTGATGTCACTTCCAAGGAATATAGATTCATATCTCGTACTTCCAATGTCAACTTGTGCTTTGACATGGAGCCCTGATGAGGCTCATGCTGTAAAGACATGGTACCCAGGTGTGCTACAAATACTTGTTTGCTGTGTGAGGATCGTGGAATCACCAGTACTGGACTGTCTAGAAGAATGTCGAGTTTCAATGAAGAAGTACTGGAGTTCTCTAAGTCTACAGACAGACTGGGCAATCGTCTCCGTGATGGGATCGTCCAGTCATCTGCATTGACCAGTCCAATGGCCATGTCTGTGGCAGCTGCGCTGATCTGTCGTGCAAAGATGCTCAAGTACTGCTTAAATTCATCGGCACAGGACCTTAACTCTGAGAGTAAATGTGGCGCGTGCGTGTACCAAACACTACCTATTCGTATGGTAAGATCTATTACTGTTTCTGTGCCGTCCAAACATTGAGAAGATTGACATGTGCTCCTGTTTGCCACAAAATGAAATGCCTCCAGCTGATTAGAGATATTGGCAAAGTGCTCTAAATGTTGGTCGGATGGCTCTGCCAGGGGATCTCTACCAACGCTAACAATTCTTTGATGTGTTTTGCCAGTCAAAGTTTGATCTAAGACTTGTAAGCCACCAAGGGATCCAGAGATGGACGTGTTCATCGCTAAAGTTGCTTGTATACGTGCGTCGGACATAGTTGCTGTGGCAATTTTCTGACCCACTAAATGATTATCTTGCATGACAGCACGCAGGAGCAATACATTCAGTCTGTGAAAATCAAATGTTATCTCTGTTCTGGTTGCCACACCAGTGTCCACAATCTGACTCGATATGGACTCTTGCCTTTCCATCTGCCCTACTTTCAATTTATGGGATGGTAGTATTCTTCGAAAAAAGCCCATCAATTCCACTATAGTTTCCTGATTAGCGATAATATCCAGATTGTTAAACTGTATGTTTGCAACTCTTAAATTTTCCAAGTCGTCATATACCATCGTTAATTCTATAACGATCAATGCTTCAGAGTCCAATTTGTCTAAACCAACTAGAGAACTGTTTTTAGGTGATACTACCTTTTTCGATTTCGTGGCCAGACTAGACAATGCGTTAGTGATAGCAATTGGTGATGTTAATTTTCTAGGTACTGTAGGATCTGGTGATCCTGGCGACACAGGGGAAATCGGAGATGTTGGTTCTGAATCTCTCAAACTTCCAGAAACACTGTCCATACCTACATGCCTATGACTGGCTACTAACAACTCGAAATCGGGCCCAAACTCCTGAAGTGCATCCACAAGCAATAAACCATGAACCGACAATGATATGCTAATATCCGCTGTTCTCTTGCTAAAGGCTGCACGCACTCCAGACACTTGTAACTCTGCTACACTTCTTCCTCGAGATTGTAATTCGAAGGTCATTTGATCGATGATGAACTGAACCATTATTGCATGGCCCATCGAACGCTCTGTATTCTCTTCTTTCTTAGGACTCTCTGGCTCCAAGTTGATGACCTCAGTATGAGGAATACCAGCAGACATAGAAAAACTAGATAGTAAGTTGTAAATAAGACGAATAGCTTCGACTTTCTGTTCATTTACGTGCACTACCAGACGTGGTAAATTCCCAGATATAGTCATAGAGGGAAAGTTTGGATCTGACGTAGTAAACACACGCCTCTCAAGCTGCAAAGATATGTTGAAACGCTCTAAGACATGAAGGTTGGACATTCCTCTTGTCCGCACATGCTTCCAATTATCTTTCACTTTGCCCACCAGAATCTGCAAGTCCACCAGATCTATGGAATAGTGATCATAGAGTTTCTGATGAAATGCTGCCTCGGAAAGAGTCTGAAAATCCTGAATAGATCCATTTTCTTGACTGCCAGGTGGTGTGGAGCAGGGTGTTTCGAACCTTTCGTCCTCGTCATCGCTGTTTGATGATCCCAGTTTCATTATCACTTGATTATTATCTATACTGTTTGAGAGATGCAGCTTTCCAAAATCTACAACCACCACTGCTGCACTTGCATCAAGAAAATTTTCCACCAGCAGAATCTGTGGTGCCGATATATTTAGTTGAAGATCCCAAGACGAGCGATAAACAAAGTCCCCATCAAGAATTTGCTCCCAATTTTTTAAAAGTTGCCGCCGTGTCCTACGCTTCATAGCCTGTAATCTCTGATTAGACGATGATCTGTGTGGTTTGCACATGAAATCTATAAGCCAGTATATCACTGTCGGATTGTACACTACATCCAAGGATCTGGAGTGTACATACAGGGAATGATCCACATTCAAATGTAATGGACGTTTCTCGTATATCAGCTCAAAAAGATGTTGGGTGGTCTGGTTGGCTAATTTCTCTGATGATCCACGTACACGAGAGGTAGTACCGGATAATACTTGAGGTTGCATAAGAATCGGAAAGGTGGAGTTTTCTGTTAAATAGTCATGCAAATACAAGGCCCCTAGGCTTAGAGAGAATTTGTGAGAGCCTGATCTAGGTCGCGATTCATAACTTAAAGTGACTCTCTCAAACTGCAATTCTATTACTGTCGTTATGCTTTCACTGCCATTCTTTGCAGCACAGAGAGATGTAGCACCCTTAGACAGAGTGAAATTGAATTGACCAAATACGGTGTCACGGCGTAATAGAGTATCGTCATCTATAGTATCAGCCAATACATCTAGTAGCTCTCCATCAAACGTCGAAGACGTGGTCTGAGTGTTAGCATGAGGTGTTTTAGAATACCATCCCCACCACTGAGGAAACCACTGCTCTAACATGCCACGGGGCTGCGGTACGTTAACGTTACTATTCTGCAATGTTCTTGGAGGTTTCATCCTGTACATTGCAATTTCCCTCAACACACGAAGCTCATCAAAGTTTCGCTCTTGTTCCACCTTTTCCTGCAATTGCTTAGTTTCTGTAGGGAGAATAGTTGTGGGAGTTCCTACAACAGGTACAAGAGAAATACAAGGTATTGTAAATAAATTTGAAAATTATATTTTTTATACTCGCAAATAATAAGCAACGAAGAGTTTAAGATTATTTCTTACCCAATAATTTAGTATATGCTTCAACATATGCAATGTTCTCTTTAGCTCTTTGAAGCATGTCTTCCCATGTCAACTTTGGTTTCAATGCATCTCTACCAAGATGACATTGAGAAGCATATTTCCACCATTTTTTTGGTGCTTCTTTAACACTAGTGGTTGGTCTACAACGCCTTTGCTGTTTGCAACGATCTATATCTTTCAAACCTTTGATACATTTAACAATTTCATCATATTGTACCTAGTCCAAGAAAGGGCATATAATATCTTTTCATATTATCTATAAGTATGAAAGGATACTACAACTCACATCCGTAAGAAGTAGCGGTACATCATCTAAGAGAAGGTCGACAACCATTCTTGGCTTACTTGTGGACCTCAATGGCCTCTCAGATCTGTCTCTCTTGATATGTGCTCTTGCATTTACAGGTGATAAAATGTGCTTTTTTGGTGCATTCTTTGACTCAGACATAGCAATCTAACAGTAAAAAATCAATTAACAGAATGCCTGTTTTAAACAAGAGGCATATATCATAAGAATTCAGTGTCTACTAGTGTTACTTGACATAATTTGAAGATTAACACTTGCAGCTAAGTCTCCAAGATTGAGAGAGCCAAAAAATTGGTCAGTGTTCAAGTGATTCCAGTAAACTGAAAGCCTATCAAGTTCCATGAGCTTAAAAGAGGCATCTGTGAGGTTCCATGAAGTAGAACCAGGTATCCAGCTAGCATCACAACTCTGGGCAGTCAAACCTCCAATTGTAATTCCCAATGCAATACCACTACCTATTAATGCAAGGTGTAAATAATTACTATCTAACAAATACAGATACATAAGTTTTCTACATTAAATAACAGATATCCCACCATCTGTCAAAGTCATAGCATCCTCGTATCTTATGTGAACATCTTTAATATTAAGCTGTATATTTTCAATAATATTTGTCACTAAAGATGTACCATAAGTTAACCAAGAACTATAGCTAGCTGCATAATACCCTGGATCCCGTTCTGTATCGGCTCTCCACCTGGCTTCCAATGAATCTAATTTACTAAGTTTGTGTTCTAAAATTGCTTGCTCTTCTAACTCCTGGTCATACTGCAATGTTACATGTAGAAATTACAGTAAATCAAAGGTGTAAGATGAAGAAGCATGAAACAGAACAGACAGATTACACATAAATTTACCTCGTCCAAACTAATTGGTCCAGCTACTAAATAAAGTTGCTCTATGGCTATGACCCATGAAGCGGTTCTGATTTGCCGTACTGGTACTTGTAATCTAACTTTACCTATGAATCCTGCTTTTATTTCCACAGGTAGTCCAATATGACGCAGTGCCTCGCGCTTCAATGGTAAATTCTCTAATTCTACCTCCCCTAAAATTAAATAAATTTAATAGAAGCTAAAGCTTCTGAAACTTATTCCATTAATAAGATATAACATGATATTAATAGATTTTAAATTTTTCTGCTAATTTTGTGTCATTCAATAGTCGATGAACATGAATGCATCGTATGCTAAGCTTGTAAGTACAAGGTATAAAATAAAGAATGTACTGGTGTTTGGATTTGTTTAACCTTACCTGATAACAAAGCGATACTCAGTTGATCGGTATTTAAATTCTCCACGTACTTTCCCAGATAATTGTTTAAAACCCAAGCAACTAGTCCTTCCAACATTTTTGCGTATTGCTAGGATGCGTTATAGCCAAGATTTAAGACTCTTTAGTAAAGCACAAGTAACCTAAGAAGGTTATGTACTTCAAATTATATCTAAAATCTTCGAAATGGCAATATAACAGTAATATTGAACTACATCCCTTCGATGATAACATTTGTCCATAAGATATCCAACAACATTTACGTCAAATTATTATTGCGTTTAACACATAATCCTTCATACATGACACCGACACCACAAGTCATCTTAAATAACATTGATTTCTTGAACTGCCTTTCGACGATTGAATCACTTGTTTCTAAACCTTGATAGGGATGGTGGATTCAGGATTTTTAACTTCGCATAATCGTAATCACTGGTGTTTTCATAAAAACACAGAAGTTTCGACATTTAATTATGTACATCTCGTATATTATTAGATCCTTGGCCCGGTAGCATGTATGCACGTTTTAATGGAGCGGTGATCTTTAGACACTACACACAGGCATATCATGCATGCATGTATTGAAAAGCACCCGTGAATAGTGCATAATTTGTGGTTCCCTTACAGAATGCATATATCTAACTTTTTAAAAATTTACAATTCCTTGAGAACTTTAGAGAATTTTCACTCTAGAAAAGAGTTTTACATCACGGTTATAAGTAACGAATGAAATGTTGACACGCACACACACACGCACGCACAAACACAACTTCGTACATGAAGTTCATGTATGAAAGGGTAATTTAATTTATATTTTTTTTTTTTAATAATATATATGTAACATTTACTGTCGTTTATTCATAATAGTAAGAAAACGTTGTTTCAAATTATAACAAGAAAAACCATTCCTGCTATATTAATTTACATAGGTGTATGATAAGGTGGTATTACATTAGAAAGATGAACAATCTTACAAGCAGAATCTTCAGAAATATTTACAAACTTATGTTAGATACACTCGCTCAAAGTACAAATATCTGTTGCTTAGTAAATGCAAATAAGAGCATAGGAATTTCTTTTTCATTCTATCCTATGAGAAATGGTGAAATTTGTATTTACCCAAATACAGGGCAATCAAAAGTGTATTTGCAACTACAGTTTATTCGGATTTAGTCTTTGTATCCTCTTTGTAATGCAGGAATACAAAAGAGAAAAGAAATACGCCGCTCATCATAGAGAATGCACTAATATAGTAGGGATAAGCACTGGGTATAAAACGCTCATACTGAGTATGTTGCAGTGGACGGACGGACACTTGAGTGGTATTATAGAGATGCATTAGACCAATTCTGTTATAATCCACTTTAAACTGGTAGACTCCGTAAACATCTGGAATCTTGAATCTCGCCTCGTAACGCCCGTTGCCCACTGGTTTCATGGTCATGCGGACAAACGGATCGATACGAACAAACTCTAATTGCAAATCATTAGTCTCATAAGGGATCCACTTATCGCCGGATAATTTTTGTATGGTAATGGAATATATGACATCATCCATTATAGTATAAGCAGACGGAGGCTCCGTCTCTCCGACTCTGTGATGGTGTACAGAGGAAACACGTATGACACCATTTTCCTTAAAAACCCATTGAGCCATAGCCTTTGCCACTACCTCATTCCCAGATTTTTCATATTTTTGTCCGCCTAAGAGGAAATCATTTATATATATGAAAAAATGTATTTAGAAGAATGTAACTGTATACAATCCGAAATAAATATTTATATGCATGTGCCTACCTTGAGCTTTTTGTACTGGACTGGTAAATGCTTCATCGCTAAAGAAGAACAGGGAACCAGAGAACAATACTCTAGCATTGTTTCTAGCCTGAAGTGCCGCAATGAGCAAAGTGTTTCTACCCACTGCATGCGGGTATTCCTTCACCGCATTACGTGGATTGTACGAATATGCAGAGCTGGCGGTTGATAATAGACGCAACACTAAAGGATTCTCAGCATCTGCTATTAATCCTGTTCCCTGATATAGCAAAGGTGGAACGTCTTTGGTACCGACAATGACAGGCGCGTCGATCAGATTTAATGGATTTGCAACAATTGTGGTGTGATATCCACTATCGGACGTATCAAAATTCATGTGATCAATCACCGCAGATCCTTCCTCATCTATTTCAATACCACATTCCGATGCTAATTCATGCAGTGCATCGCCTGTTAGAGAGGAACCAGCAACTAACACATTACCACCGCCGTCTATAAAATTGGTTATAGCTTCCACACTGAGTGCACCGCCAAACTCTTCAACAGATGGTGCAAATATTATTAAATGATTATACAAATATTCTCCATATTTGGATAACTGCAATGTGGCATCATCTGCTAATTTGTATGTCATCGTATATCCATTATCTATAACAAAGAAGTATGTTGTATCACCTTTTATAGATCCATAGCATTTTCTTTTCTTTTCTACTATTAAAAATATAGTACACGATTCGAACGAAACATGCAGGTAAATTTCGTGGCGTAAAATTATTCCATTTCTATTAAAGTACAATATTATAAAAAGAGTCGGTAGCTGTCAATAATCCGTTTCTAAAGTTTAACTGATTATTCGAATATTTACATACCGTGCAATGTTTTGAAAAATATCGAATGCGTTTCCTTTATTGCCAGATTATCTAGTAGTACTAAAGTTGGTCCACCAGCATTTGCGGTGGTCAAAATATACAAAAAACATAGAAATTTGCTAACAAAGTTCATGATGCACTACAAATCATTCACGTTTGCCACGAGACACACCGGTTCTATCACTCCTAATCGAAGAACCGCACTACGTATTCAAACGGAAGTTCAAAACATTCACGCGGAAGTGACACAGTTGTGCCTTGAGAACGGACTATGAATACGGCCTTAGGCTGGTTTGTTTTTACACGAGCAACTCTGGTTTACTATAGCGCTGCGTCAATAAAAGGCCAGTTCACTATGCAAGTGTCTATTTGTGTCGCTACAAAAGATTGACAGTACCGACGTGAGAAGTCTTTTCAGATGTGATGCATTTTCCTAATATTCATGATTACTTATAATAAATAACAAACTGTAAACGAAAATCTTCTATTTCTTTTCTACTTTATCATATTCCTCGTTGTGATTTTTTTTCTTTACTCAAGTCATTTCTCAGTCAACTGGGTGCTCTATTGGCTGATTCTGTTTTACTACACAGATTAATATCCGTATTAGCATACGCAAAAGGTTACTCCTAAGTAAGGTCACGTGACAATGTACAACTTATCTTAGGCTGTTTTCATTTTTGAGGTATAGTTCAATAGCACGTATGAGCATAATGCTCAGTGCATAGTGCATCTAATATGTGTGCCACGGTCTTGATGTTTGGAATCGACAGTATGCAGTAGATTTATTTTGAGCAATTATAATAGGAAATGGTCGAAAGTAAACAGATAATATTTTAAGTCTTATTCTAAAAAAAGTGGTTAGTTAACATAAAGGATGTGATTTCAAATATTTAGGAGTACACACTACATTATTTTCAAAAGTTATTAAACTAGCATTGAAACTCAAATATTCATTAGTTCATGACGAGACCTGTTTGATAGGGAACTGCTTTAACAAATTTACACCTTTTACCAGGAACGTATAAATAAAATACTCAAAATGGATGAAGTTGAGAAATTAGAGCACTTGTCTCTGGTGTCAAAGATCTGTACGGAGTTGGAGAATCATTTAGGATTAAATGACAAAGATTTAGGTAGAGTAAAAATGCAGTATATATTTATTACAACAATGCAATTTCATATCCAGTTACGAAAATCCTAACCTTTTTTCTTTAATATGACTGATATTAATCGTATTAAATTGTTTTTTTTTCTCTTCACCATAAGTAAACAATTAATTATCTTTTAGCTGAATTTATAATACACTTGGCGGAGAAGAATAACACATTTGAAAAATTTAAAAAAGTCCTACTTGAAAATGGCGCAGAGTTTTCTGTAAGTAAAGTGTAATAAATTAATAAATGATATTTATCACTAAAAAGTTTTATATGCATTGCTTGTATTGATTGCATCTTTCAGGAATCCTTTATGGCCAATCTTTTAAGGATAATTCAACATATGAAACCGACTAAAGTCACTAATAAGTTATTAAATCCTACAATTAAACAGGATGAATTAGCACAGAAATTTCCTGGACTGGCTCTTCCAAATGATAATACTAAAACCACAATAACCAAAAGTAGCAAAGATGAAGACATAGTTAACGATGCAATGGCATCTTTGGAGGAGCTTGCTCCATCGCATAAGAAAGGTGGTGTTGAGCCTAAAAAGGAAGACCAGAAGCATGAAAGTAATGATAAGAAAAGTAAGCACAGCAGAAGAAGTAGATCTAAAGACAAAAAGAGATGTAGGTCACGATCTTCTGATCGGAAGAGGAGAAAACGATGGACCAGGTCACGTTCTAGATCACGTAATCGTTCAAGATCTAGAGATAAGATACGCGAAAGAAAACGGCATAAATCAAAAGAACGCAGAAGATCAAGATCTAGGGAAAGATCTACAAGATCTAGAGATTACAAAGATTCGAGGCATTTCAACAGACATGGATCCGATCGATCAAGGTCACAGTCGATAGAAGAACTTTCCATCGACCCAGAAGTAGGGAAGATTTATACAGGAAAAGTAGCTAACATTGTACCGTTTGGTTGTTTCGTGCAATTAGAAGGTTTAAAGCGTAGATGGGAAGGATTGGTTCACATTTCACAATTAAGGAGAGAAGGACGAGTAGCCAGCGCAAGTGACGTAGTATCTAGAGGTCAAAAAGTTTTGGTCAAAGTTCTTAGCGTCGGTGGACAAAAGGTAAAATAAAGATGATGCTATCACTTGCTGTTATATCAATATAAGCTATGATAATTTTATTATCGATTGATCATATTAGGTGTCCTTAAGCATGAAAGACGTTGATCAGGAAACAGGTAGAGATCTAAATCCTGTAGTGGCCATTACTAAAACTGAGGAGGATGAGAAACACTTACGCAATCCCGATCGTCCAACGTCATTGTTGGAGCTGCAAGGTAATTGGGACGAGGATGAGACATACTCCAGGAAACGTGTTCAGAGACTTTCGTCTCCTGAAAAATGGGAAATAAAACAAATGCTTGCTGCATCGTGTATAGACAGGTACATTTGATGTCATTGTCGTTTTCTATAATCTCTATACTTTTTTATTATTTTATTGCACACTCTTTTGCTTATACAATACAGGAGTGAATTGCCAGAATTCGATACTGAAACAGGGATTCTTCCACGAGAGGACGATGAAGAGGAAGATGTAGAGATTGAGTTAGTGGAAGAGGAGCCGCCATTTTTGCATGGACATGGCAGAGCGCTCGGCGATTTAAGCCCTGTGCGAATAGTAAAGAATCCTGATGGTTCTTTGGCACAGGCAGCTATGATGCAAAGTGCTTTGGCGAAGGAAAGAAGAGAACAAAAAATGCTGCAGAGGGAACAAGAAATGGATTCTGTACCTACGGGTCTTAATAAAAATTGGATTGATCCACTACCAGAAGGTATATTTATCTTTTTAAAATTCATATATCTTCTTCAATTTATGATATATTCAATCTATACATATATGGAATATAATTGCAGCTGAAAGTAGGACATTGGCAGCAAACATGCGTGGTATTGGCCTCCAAACTCAAGATTTACCGGAGTGGAAGAAGCATGTGATAGGAGGAAAAAAATCCTCTTTTGGCAAGAAAACAAATTTGACTCTACTAGAGCAACGTCAAAGCCTGCCAATATACAAGCTCAGAGATGATTTAGTGAAAGCTGTGACAGATAATCAAATTTTGATAGTTATTGGTGAAACTGGATCAGGGAAAACTACCCAAATCACACAGTATTTAGCTGAGGCAGGATTTACAGCACGTGGCAAAATTGGATGCACTCAACCGAGGAGAGTAGCTGCTATGTCGGTAGCCAAACGAGTGGCTGAAGAATTTGGATGTCGCTTGGGTCAAGAAGTAGGCTATACAATACGTTTTGAAGATTGCACTGGTCCTGAAACTAACATAAAGTATGTCCACGAATAGCCTCTCAATCTCTTTGTTGCATGCAAATCTATATTATATCTCTATATATAACAGATACATGACAGATGGTATGTTATTACGAGAGTGTCTGATGGATCTTGATCTAAAAACCTACTCTGTAATAATGTTGGATGAAGCACATGAGCGTACCATTCACACGGATGTGCTGTTTGGACTTTTAAAGCAAGCTGTAGGCAGAAGGCCAGATCTCAAGTTGATTGTAACCAGTGCCACTCTAGATGCTGTTAAGTTTTCTCAATACTTCTTTGAGGCTCCAATTTTCACCATACCCGGAAGAACATTCGAAGTCGAAGTAAGAAACCACATTTGAAAACCATATCAAGTTTTACATTAAGATTCATAAACAAAGAGTATCATTTATCGTTTTCGTTATAACTTCATAGGTAATGTACACAAAGGAACCGGAAACAGACTATCTTGATGCTGCCCTCATAACAGTAATGCAGATACATTTACGAGAACCACCAGGGGATATACTTTTATTCTTGACCGGTCAAGAAGAGATTGATACAGCGTGCGAAATTTTATACGAACGTATGAAATCTCTGGGACCGGACGTACCAGAATTAATAATCCTACCCGTTTACTCTGCACTCCCCTCGGAGATGCAGACCAGAATATTTGAACCTGCACCACCTGGGTCGAGAAAGGTTGTGATTGCGACGAACATTGCGGAGACTAGCCTGACTATCGACGGTATTTATTATGTAGTTGATCCAGGATTTGTCAAGCAAAAAGTGTATAATTCCAAGACTGGAATGGACAGTCTTATAGTGACGCCAATCAGTCAAGCAGCTGCAAAGCAAAGAGCAGGTCGAGCTGGCAGAACAGGACCTGGCAAGTGCTATAGGCTTTATACTGAAAGAGCTTACAGGTACAAAACGAAATATAAAATATGATATAAATTAATATATTTAGTTGTCTATTTAAATCTGCAATGATTTCTAAGAAGAATATAATATCATTCTTTTTTAATGGTCATGTTTAATTTGACTTTGCTGCTCAGAGATGAGATGCTGCCTACACCAGTGCCAGAGATACAACGCACCAACCTTGCTACAACAGTACTACAGCTAAAGACAATGGGAATTAATGACTTGTTACACTTTGACTTCATGGATGCTCCACCAGTGGAGTCTCTGATCATGGCCTTAGAATCTCTGCACAGTCTGAGTGCATTGGACAATGAAGGTCTCCTAACGAGATTAGGCAGAAGAATGGCTGAATTTCCATTGGAACCCAATTTATCAAAAATGCTAATTATGAGTGTACATCTACAATGTTCTGATGAAATACTGACTATTGTCAGTATGTTATCTGTACAAAATGTATTTTATAGGTAAGCACATTTCTAACACCTATTTATACGAATATCATAAACTTATTATTCTAAAAAACTATATTGTACTTCTTCCTTGTGGAAGACTTACATTCATATATCCATCCATAGCACTTCTGGAGAATTTTCATGTATTATGTACACTGTAGTTTTTGTGGATTGGCATTCACCTTAAAACAGTAGGTTTTAAGTGAAATAACTTTAGTAATTGTTGTCAAAAATTAATGAATAAACAAATTCATTATAGTTGTTATCTATGTTACACGTTGATTGATTCACAGACCCAAGGATAAGCAGGCATTGGCAGATCAAAAAAAGGCAAAGTTTAATCAAGCAGAGGGTGATCACCTAACATTACTAGCAGTATATAATTCTTGGAGGAATAACAAATTTAGCAATGCTTGGTGCTATGAAAATTTTGTGCAGATACGAACACTAAAACGCGCACAGGATGTTCGTAAACAATTATTAGGCATAATGGACAGGTAATATAAATTTTGCTATGGATAATATATACATGTATATATATTCAATGGATTTTTGAATGGAGTATATATATGTTAGAATTAGTTTAATAATTCTCATATCTGATTCTGAAAATTTTTAGACACAAATTGGATGTGGTGTCCGCTGGTAAAAACACAGTACGCATTCAAAAAGCTGTATGCTCAGGATTTTTTAGAAACGCGGCTAAGAAAGATCCTCAGGAAGGGTACAGAACGTTAGTAGACAGTCAGGTAGTCTATATACATCCCAGTAGTGCTCTATTTAACAGACAACCAGAATGGGTGAGTATTATTTCACACAAAGATCCTCATTTTTTGAAATTCTTTACAACCAATTTTCTCATTGTAGGTAATTTATCATGAGTTAGTACAAACCACCAAGGAATATATGAGGGAAGTAACAACCATAGATCCAAAGTGGTTAGTTGAATTTGCTCCTGCCTTTTTTAAGTTTAGTGATCCAACTAAGCTTAGCAAGTTCAAGAAAAATCAAAGGCTCGAACCTTTGTACAATAAGTACGAAGAGCCAAATGCTTGGAGAATATCCAGAGTTCGGCGTAGACGTAATTAAATTGTTATTTATATATGTAAATAATTTTGTATATCGATTCTGTATAATGACAAGATGTAATGCGTATACAGATTATCATAAAAATAACCATGCAAATTCCATTATTATGGTAAATATGTTATTTATATGGTCATTTATATTGATGTCGAAATATTGTGTTGATCGTGAATCATACCATTGTTATTATCATTCACACACTAATATAAATTTGGACAACCAAATTACAGAACAATGTTATAAATTGAACTGTACTAAATTAAGCATTGATCTTAAAATATAGGAGAGTTCTAGAGATCATATCTTCTCAGTCTTTGCCTCTTAATTGATTATTAAATTTATTAAATAAATACACCCTCTATAGATAGTTAGTAATAAAATGATATAGGATGAATGTTTTCAAGTAGAAAGTTTTTTAAACGTACTTAACGTTACAATCCATTTCTTCCAAACAAGCATATTGTTCAGCACGACACTGATTTTTGTGTACACAAAAAAAAAATTTTTAGAAAAATTCGAATCGTTGAATGTTTAACCAATTTATGTATATGTTTGTAACAGTCACTTTTGGGAGTTTCCCCCATTGAGGGAAGAGACAAAGAGTATAATATTATCTCACCAACTTGGTCGAACCAGTTAAACCATTTTGAGGAAGGCACATCTTGTTGTGCCAGTTTATAGGGATTGTTGCTTTCTTTTCACTACCTCCACTAATTGTCGATATCGCGCTTGGCACTCATCCTATTAATAGATTAAGACATATTTCAGATGTTGTTAATATCAATAAGTAGCACAGATACCATACCTTTGACTTTCCATCCACGCAATTAGATATCTTTTCCCACCTATCAATAGACGTTCCTTTAGGATATTTTATCAGTGCTGCTTCTAATGCTCTTTGCTGTTCTTGACTCCATTCTGTAACATTGTCTGTACCTTCAATACGCGTTTTAACTTTCTTTGGTCGTTCTTCGATTGTTTCTTCAGGCATTTCACCAGGTTTCAAACCCTCGTCTTTAATCTACAATATATAATATATGTTACAAAGATGTAAGATGGATTGAGATATGAATTATTATGTTTATATAAATGTTGAAGGAATAAGAAACTTACCTTTTTGGCCATGTATGTAACTTCGGTAACAGCACGATTCATGGCATCTGCAATTTTATCCCAGCGTTCTGGTGTACCACCAGGATACTTCTTAACCAGTTTTATTAATTCTAACAGGTCATCGTCAGTCCATAACCCACCAGATGCAACCGGTCTTTGATAGACATGATTTGTTTGATCACAGTCTTTTTTTAAAATATCCTTAAAATTGCCACCACTTCTTTCTTGTGGAGTAAAACCTGGTCTTCGTCTTCTGGTATTACGGGATGTGATTTCAGGCTCCGGTTGCTCGTTTTCCTGAGCTCTGAATGACATGGGAAACTACTTAATGTGATCACGTAAACATGATAGACTAGATTTAAACATATTCTTTACTTACAAAGCTTCTTCTTGTTCTTGCTTTTTCCTCCTTTTCCTTTCCTCTAGAACCCCATTTATAATACGCACTATATCTGGTACGGCTACTGTAAAGGCTATTATCCACCGTGGAAATTGAAAAGGCAACGTGTTCCATATGCTTGGGGTTGGAATTTTTTCCAAAATAACCGCCAAATCTGGCACGTCCATCTTTCCCTTTCTGTTTTTCTTTTGCATTTTCTGAAGCTTGCTACCTAAGACTTGTTCCTGTGAAAAATATATTGTTACGTGATAATGTAATGCTTTTATTATTTATCTGTCATCTAAAATTTGGTCTACTGTGGATACATACATAATTATATCTCTTTTCGAAGTATGCTGCCCAAGCAACAAGATACTGTCCAATTGTTATAACTGTGAACAAAATAATACTCAATTCTAACAATCCCATTTTCCGAACATGTCGATAATAATATACTGCCGATCTCCAATTTGGTAGTCCATTGATAAGTACATCATCATACCGTTGCCGTTTCCCAGGATCCTTTAAAATATCATACACAGCAACCAGCTAAAAATATTTATTTGATATTAAATTTTTAACTGCAAGTCCTAAGAAAAAAAATATGGAATTCAAAAGAACGGTACACTTGGACTACGAAAGCTAAATGCCTCACATTCCTAAATTGTTGTTCTGCATCTTCGGCAGAGTTCTTATCAGGATGTAATTGCAGTGACAATCTTCTAAATGCCTTCTTAATTTCCGACGCATTCGCCACCTAAAAAAAAGATCAACTTCGTAATGGATGTTGTCCAGATGACATGCCATGATACACTAACTTATATCAGTCATACCTGAATCTGCATTACAGATTTCTACAATAACATATGCGTACCTGCGTAACGCCCAAAACTTCATAAAAATTTTGATTGACTTCTTCGACGACATCGAAGACCTCCAATTCATCATTATCCCACGCGGTCGTAAATTTGCAGACGTCGAAAAGGTACAAAATTTTGAATATTACTAACGACGCTCTCATTTTTGCCCACTATACATAGACATAGTTGTCGATAAGTTTTTTTTCGTTATTCAATTCTCCCTCTGCGTTTCACGTATTTACTATGTCATAATCGTGTTTATAGCCGTCGTTAACACCGCGAGTTAGGTTAGTCCTACAACGTAATCAAGTGCCACATAGCATAACTTAAACAAGGGGTTACGTTCGAAAGTCACGGGTTGTGTACAAGAAGCGCGTAGTAACTAGTATCGATAGACGGTAGAACCGTAAGAGAATACGCGTGATTTACAGGAGTGGCTGCGGAGGTTTGATCTTCACTCGTTTCGCGCATCCAACGTCACAAGATAGGTGGCGCCGCCCAGTGTGGAAATCGTAGATAAGCCTTTGTCGAAATTCAAATTCGACACACGTTCTTACTCTGATACGGCAAAAGAACGCTATCCTTATACGCAAGCTCGTTGCAATGTTTTTATTAGGCATCCTATATGTGCATCCTCGTTTTCCTCCATTACAATAAGTTATAATGAGACGTCGCAAGATGGCAGTGCACAATGTTCGAGACATAGGTAGCGTTGTTTAAATTTTGAATTTGATACACATTCCTTCTTCGTCATGACACAATCATTATTTAACTCGTGAGCTTGGCCATGTTCAAATTTTAAGTAAAAAAGGGAGTGGCAGTTCCAAGATAATTATGCCAAAAAAACGATGACACTGCTAACCATTAAGAATTTAACTGTAATATACATTGAGCTCAACTAGTCAATAACATAATTGCAAATTAACCCTGTGCCTGTTAATGAATATTTTTACTACGTAATCTTTATATCCTGCACGCATTACAATTTCGACTTGCATAAAAGCCATGTTGTACATATTTATCGTTGTTTGTGTTTTATATAAATTGAATTCCTCAAATAAACACGTGTAAACACTAATATTCAATAAATACGTCTAAACAGTAGTATTTCAATAAATACGTATACAGAATAAATTATTTGAATAACACAGACTAATAATAAGATAAAATTTAATCATATAGTCGCGTCAGGAAGCAAGGCCTGTATCACAGTTCACGCATCGAAACCGCGACGTTATCGCGGTGCACCCATTCTGTCCGGCCTATATAGGCCATGTGACGATCGTTGTCTGAAAATGCGGCATTGGCATGTACGTCCCGCAATTTTTGAGAAGATCCGCTACGCACAAGCAACTATGTGTGATATAACGGTAAAAATTCAGAACGTATGCTGAACACGGTATCAATAGAACCGTGATCTTCTCGTTATTTACCACATAATTCCTTATCCTTTGTCACGTACGCATCCCCGTTGTTTCCGTAAAAACACGGTAAAGCAGTTCTGTACCTACTGTTGTACCACGCAGGGCGGAATTTGGACACTTGGTACCTCTAGGCGAAATTAAAATGGTCGACCCTTATTTTGAGTTAACGTACATTAATAATTACATTTTTTATTGTCAATAACTTTATGATAAATGTTATACTACGTTACGCATTCAGCATTTTTTTTCGTTTAAACATATACGAAAAGAAATAAACTTACACACACACACATATATGCATATACATTTAATATTTAATAAATAATAACTTAAAGGCTACTCTTCTCCTTTAAATTTGCCGCCCTTATCCAGCTGGCTTGTGTACCTTAGTTGAAATACGCCCCATCACGTTCGTACAAAATAATCCTTCATGGTTCTTCATTGACCATTACCGACGCTCTCTATCGTGGCCTGAAACGAGGAGAATAACTGTAAAACAGCGATCTTTTCGTAACACCTGGCATGTTCGTACGGTCGTGCGATACGGAAGGGTCCGAGGGGAATGAATCGACCAATCGTGGCCCAGGTGTGACAGTGTTTTACCGAGGTATTCCGTGCGCGGATCGGTACGGTTTTGTATAACAAGCAGTACTGCCGATGCCCCTTTCGTGATAGTATTATCCCTGCGATACAGATGACTCCACCAATTTCGGTTACTTGAGGCGCGGCGCACTGTGGTTATTACACTTAGCACGCATCGTATTTCGTAGCGTAACCATGAAAAGAAATGTATCCTACGTTGGATTCGGGTGCGACTGAACGCACGGGAATCGAGGTTTCGGGACTGTAGGAAAAGACCTAGTCGTCGTCAGCTTGTGTCAGTATTTCCACGTTTCGGTAGCAGGCACCGCCGATCGTGGTTGGTTAAGCACTTCGCACAGGCGTTAATTCCCTACCACAGATGGTCATCGTGACGGAGCCATCTGATTTTCATCAATTATATTTATAGTGTGCGCTATCGTTTATTTTTGCATGTGATTTTCTCGGAAAAGGATGCATCTGCCCGCTGGCTAAGATTTTCACGTCGTAAGTGATATCCACAAAATACCGATGGTAGGGTCCTGGAAAAACCGCCCTGGTGTGTGTGATATATGTTGTGTGAATGTGTGAATATATATATATATATATATATATATACACACACATATATATATTTTTTCAAATTTAATAAGTGTTTAATAAGTTCGAGTTTGAACCTTGTAATAAAAATCGAACGTTACTAAGAGTTTGTACTTTAATGCACGAAAAACACAGAAGACTTTAATAACTCTTACCAGAATAAAGATAAAATCGAATTCAATGCACGTCTACTACGTGATATGAAAAATTACACTAAAAAGGACAAGGTCGATGCGCTGCGAATAATCGCACTATTCAGACCTATGTTCAAACGCAATTACATCCAGGGCTTGTAGAAAGTCTGATCTTCCTTTTTCAATACTGCTTTTAGGCAAGGAAAAGCTGGGCGTACCACAAAACGAGAATGTGTCTCTAGTGCTGGAATCCGATGGAACGCAGGTCGAGGACGGCGAATACTTTAAGACCCTAGACAATAACACGATCCTGCTGTTGCTGCGGCATGGTGAACGGTGGTGTCCAACTGGTGTCGACATCATACGCGCCGGTATATTACATCTTATTATCGTTCAATTTCTGGCTGGCAAAGAGCTAGGATAGGAGGCGGTCCCCTGTGTGGTTTGGCTCACAGTAAATTCGATTCCTGCACCGAATCGAAAGGCGATAAACCGTTATAAAAACCGATAAATCTCGATATCTCCCTATTAAACTCGAATCTCACGGAAATTTGACAATTCTTCGCTTAAAACGAAAATTACTTTAACGTCAGGTTTCAATCGCACACGTTATTCCAACCATCCGAAAGTGTGATTCTGACGATAAAAATCTCATATGTCGCACGTTGAAATTCAGAGTATAAAACGAGCTGGGTTATAACGAAGAGAAATACGGATTAATTATTTTTTGATCAGTAAACGTCTGGCGGAGAAGGTGTGCGTAATCGAGTGACTGCCATGTGTCGTTGGTAAATTTCGCATTGGTCAGTGGAGAGAATTATTTCTAGCTGACACTCTCTGATGAGAACGGTCTCACGTGTCTCTTCATATTAAATTCATTCGACGTTATATCGGAAGAAAAAAAAAATAAAAATCAATATCGCGTTAGTACAACCCACACCATATATGGCCGCTTTGTTGCGCAAAGTGTGAAGTGGAATTCATAGACTCGCCGGCACTTTTGTCTGCTTTAGTCATTGAGAGTAAACAAGCTATAAAAGGTGAATGGGCTTGAATAAGTGCGATGCGGCACCTTCCGCCGGGAGGATAATGTCATCTTGCCATATTGGATATATGCGGGTACGTCACGTTATTTTTACAGTGCCGGGGGTGATAAAAGGAAGGTGAGAAAATAAACCAGGAAGTCTTTCTCGGGGCATACTTGAACCATGGGAGATTAATTAATAAATAGCCAACGTAACATTTTATAACATCGATAGGTTTTCATATTACGGCCTTAAAGTTCAGGTGAAGCGACCGATGATTGCACTTTCACGCTCGTCGTATGTCAGATGGGTAGAATTAACCGTAGAGTGACCATAGGAAAGACACAAAGTAACTTGCCTTTTTATACGTCCATTACACCGCACAACACAAACCCAAAATACGATAGGTCAGAATTATAATCCATCCAATTATTTTCTATTGCACGTTCATGGATATACCTAATTAAGCAAATTACAATTAAGAACCCAAATTAGCTATGAATTATTGCGACGTTAAAACTCGTTTATAATCCCTGTCCGGGTAAAGAATTTGGGGACAAGGACTTGAGCATTGTCATTTCGTTTAATGTATAATTAAAATACGGTCCTTTTAACGAACTCTCTTATGACAGCCGATAAAGCGATGAGTTGCAGGCTGATGGGCGTTAGATTTTTGAGAAACGTGCGACAAACAATACAGCCGGCCGTAATAAGGTAAAATATACACGGAAACTAGCTTTGTATTATGCGGAATCGTGTACCGTTAGAGCGACTTTTGCGATAATAGTGGCACCGCCGTGAGTCGCCGTGAATAGGAGACAGTATCGATTCATAAGTACGAGGAGACAAAAGTGCAGATTCGTTGAAAAGGGCGATCAGATAGCGATTTGTTCTCTTAGCGCTGTACGTCTATGATGCTTGCCACATCACCCACGTTAAAGTGTACGTAAAAAGATCGATACGTAAACGGGCACGTATAGAGATACGTGCATTATCGTAATGAGCAGGTTCGATTCTTCGCAATTGTCATTTTCTCTCTCTCTCTCTCTCTCTCTCTCTCTCTCTCTCTCTCTCTCTCTCTCCCCCACTTTGCATTTTTATACGCGTAAATACGTGAAAATATCCGTGTCATTCGTCTTCGTTATACCTGCTTTGAAATTTTTCCAATACTTAGCTCGTACGAGATCACAATATACCGCGTCGCGGTGCAAAAAGTGTAATTCTATTCGGATCTCGACAGAAGCGCGAGACAAGATTTAACAGATTATCGTCACTCGTTTGACGATCAAAACGACTACTTGGCAGCATCAAATATTTAGGGTTACCTATACATTCTCTTATAAAGCATATTCTTTTCTTTCATCAAAAGCTCCAAAGACAGCGTTGCGGGATAAAATACCCTAGTCGATCGTGAGAGTTTAGAGTATACCCAAGGTAAATATCTTAGAATTTTGCAAGTATTTCTCTACATCCCCGTAAGACGTATAGCGGCCGATCTATACGAAATATATGTATATATAAAATACGTCCAAAAGGGATAAACCGTCAAATGACACCGTGTTCATAAATTTCAGCCATTTCAGCGATACCGAAAATAGTTTGCGAGACGATACACGCCCTGGAGCTGCACGATGAGACGCCCTCGTGGAAAATCATGGACAATAAGGGACGGGTCACAGTTGTGCTGCACTGGGACCAGCGATCAACGTCGTCGTCGCAGGTGCAGCAGCAGCCGAAGGGCCAAGACGCCCAGACCTCGAAGTACTCGCCGACAAAGAAGGCCGATCTGAGCGGCGCCCAGAGGCCCTCCCTGGTGATCCAGACGAGCCTCGACAAGCTGAACTATGGGGGAAAGCCGGGCCATCTGATGACGGGAGAGCTCGGGCCCAGCCGTTACGCCAGCCCGCAAATCACTGTGATAAATCATGACGACATGGTACAGAAGAGTTTTAATAGTCAAACTAATAGTTCCTACGCGCCAATCCTGGCTACCGGTTCACTCTCCTCATCATCGTCCCAGCAGCAGCAGCAGCAGCAGTCCCAACAGCAGCAGCAGCAGCAGCAGCAGCACGGCATACCTGGCCGGCTCGTCAAGCAGGGCACCAACTCCTTCGACAGCACCACCATTCATATCCACACGCCCGAGTGTTCTAACCACATTCACCAGCCGGTCGCGCGGAATGGTAGCCCGGTGAACGGCGCCGACGGCAGCACCGCCGCGGAGTGCGACTTCCATTGCTGCGCCCTGCACGAGGAGGGACGCAGGATCGCCGTTCACAAGTCCGTCGCGACCTCGCCGATCCAGGACGCCCAGCACCAGCAGTATCAGCAGCAGCACCACCACCAGCAGCAGCAGACGCAGACCAAGACGCCCTCGCCCCAGCCACCGTCCTCGCTGTCCGATGGCACGAGGCGAAGCGGCCTCAGCAAGGGCCACGTCAGATTCCGCGACACCGCCGACGAGGAGTCCAGCTCGAGGCTAGGGGGCAACTCTGGCGCCGGTGGGTTTCACCTTCATCATCATCATCACAATCATCATCAGGAGCACGACAGCTCCGAGTCGGAGACCGAGAACACGATAATGGAGGACGAGATCGTGACCTCGGAGAAATTTTTACTGCTCATCGATCAGCTAAGCGTAGACCAGAAGCATCATCTTAGCATCAAGGACATCGGCATCATACTAGAACGGCTCAGCTCGAAGATCCTCGACGTCGAGCGGCTGGATCGCGAGAGCGAGAGCGAGGAGTGTTACAACTGGACGATCAAGGCCATCATAAGGGGCGACGTCCTCAGGGAGCTAGGTGTCATTTACAACGGGAACTACTACGCGATCTCGGAGCATCCGGGATACAAGGAGGAGTCCGAGGAGAATAACGAGGATAACGAGGAGGAGGAGGAGGATAGACTTTAATATGATGCTGTTTTACTAGATAGATAGATAGATAGATTATACACCTATTAATGGTTATTATTAATATAGTATGTACCAACGTGCAACGGGAGGGGAAGGGTAGGGGATCGGGTGGGTGGGTGGGTGGGTGGGTGTCGACTATGGGTGACCGTAGGGTGGGCGATACGGGTCGAATACGACTAGGGGTGGGTAAACTTTATAAGGGCGAACGCGCGGGTGGGGGTAGGAGGATGGTGAACGACCGGCAAAGGCGTGTTTTTTCAAAATGTTTTCATAATAAAAAGGAATGCATCATAATAAAATCATAAGACATCTTATAAAACTTAGCTCTAAAGACGGTTGTTGAAAATATGTACTTATTAAATAGTATGTATACTTGTAGGAAACATTTTTGGGATTACGGATGTTTATTCCGTAACCGTCCACAACACTGCCCTATCTAAAAATTGAAGAAGAGGACGAGGAAGAGGAGAAAGAACAAACAATGTGAATATAACTCTAAAGATTCAAACCTGATCACGCACGAAACCCGCTTTACGTTTATGTTTCTCTGTCGAGCTATCCGAGGCCCGCCGTCGAGTCCTCGGCGACGTGGTGTATACGCAACTACTCTCTCTCTCTCTCTTTCTCTCTCTCCGACTTAAGTGCACTGCGCCCATTTCCTTTCTCGTTCTACCCACCTCGGGGCCGTCGTTGTGTCCAAAATCTCATGAGTTGCGACGTGCCGTCGACCGTGGATTCGATCGAGAAACGTCAACGGCATCATCGCCATCGTCACCACCGCCATCATCACCATCACCATCGTCATCATCCTCATCATCAGCAGCATCAATGGAGACGATCGAAGAATTTCAACGAACGACACCAAGAGAGCGCACCCCTCGTAGAAACCATAATATCACCCCAGTTATCATCGAGGAAGAAACCATCCACGGGAGTTCGATCGAAGGATCGAGAATGGATATCGGGCTGTCGGCTTGAGGGAGAACAGCCGGAGGAGGCAAAGCCAGAGAGAGAGATAAGACACGAGAGGGGGGACGGGAGGGAAACTGAAAGTCCCCCGTCGTTCATCGCAGACGTAAAATTTCCTAGATTCTTAGAACGGTATTGACCTTACGGTCGGATCGCGGGTCTCGACGTTGCTCCAGGAACAAGCCTGTACCGTGCGATCGTCCCGATCGGCCGTAACGTTTACTCGATATGTACACGCGCATATATCCCTCTCTCTCTTTATATATATATATACACACATAAATATACACACACACGCGCATAAGCAGACAGACACGACGACATATGATATACGGTATACATAGTGTCATTATTCGGAATTTACGTTAGCGAGTATTAACTACGATATAAGTGGATAACGGGCGTGCATGAGGGGCTATTTGCGCGCCGAGGAATGGAATAAAGCGGCGGCAAGACTCCCCCGCGCGCGGAAACTTTGCAATTTTAATATATTTCTATTGTAAGTACCGCCAGAACGCGGCGGGAACGAGGCAGGACGAAAAAACTATTCGATAGTAAATACATAGGCGACACTGGTAACGATTAAATAAGAGTTTGTACGTAGGCCGGGGGCCCAGAGGGATGAGGATTCGTATCTTGCTCAGAGCACGAGACTTGAGTTACGTTCGTTTATTTCGTACGGTGATCATAAGGGAGACACTTTGACACTTTTTTTTTGCCATTTTCTTCGAGAAACTCGCTCTTACGAATTTAATATTAGTCGCGCCCGGATGGATCCTGATTTATAATCCGACGGTGGAACGATACGAAGCTCGTAGAGGGGAGACGTGCGAATCGGAGGATCGAAAATACAGAGAGCGAGGAATATCGGCTGGAGGAAGCTCAGGGACGAGGAGGGCGGGCGTGAGAATTTTTCGAGAGCAATTGGAAAGTCGGCGCCGTTTTAGGGTGAGACGTCTCCCTCGGGATCGTAGCGCGTTTTCCTTTTTCCCCATGGCCGACGATAGCGAAGGATAGCGTTACGTATATCATGCTTCATGAATTTAACGGTAGAGAGGACTTCCATTCCTGAGGACATTTCACGATTAACAAAAAAAAAACCGATTTACAGGTTTTTCCGGTATCGTAGTGCCACACTTTAAATAATAAACGAATAATAAAATGAATAAATAAAATAATAATAAATAATGAAATAATTAATAATGATGATGAATAATAAATAATAATAAATAATATTAAATAATAAATAATAAAAGGAATAAAAGGATTGTTATAAGTTGTAACTGTTGTTTTTGGTACATGCAGATACTATATACCCACTGAAAATAATATGGCCTCTGGCGTTTATTTATGTAGCCTTCTCCCACGATCCTTTATACGAACTCAACCGTTCCGCGTCAAGGCGCGCGCCTCGGCCCAGGATTTGTGCAAACGGTGGATCCATTTGATAGAAGTAATTTCGAACTCGTACCTCGACAGGAAATTAATATCTCGAACGAGAGAGAAAGAGAGAGAAAGAGATAGAGAGAGGGAGAAAGAGTGAGGCGGGGTGAGGATCTCGGAATCTCTGTCAACGCCAAAAAATGGTCTTCCATCGGGAACGATAATTCTCATTCTTCCAGCTACAATCCCGTGGATCGCCGTTTGCACAAGATCTAACGCGGACGATCATGCTCAAAACACGCAGTTTTTTCCGGATCTATCGATCGATAATACGGTACGATCGGAGAAAGAAAGAGAGAGAGAGAGAGAGAGAGAGAGAGAGAGAGAGAGAGAAAGAGAGAGAAAGAGAGAGAAAGCGAGAGCGAGAGAGAGCGAGAGAGAGAGAGAGAAAGGGAGAGAGAGAAAGAGAGTGAGAGAAAGCGACGATAGGAAACAAGAGCAGGAATAGGGGAAATGAAGATTAAGATATAGCATAAGTAACCTCGCATTATGATTACCTCTGTGTATCTGCATGGCCGCATTACAATAACCTTTAACTACTTTTCGAAGTGAGAGCAGAGAGAAATAAAAAAAAATCATGTAGCCGCCACTCGATATAGCTGTTGGTACGACACGGTATACACGCATAATATACGAACCAGTACCGATCGTGGAGTACACTTTCGTCACTTAGCATCTCTTGCCGCGTAGCGTTAGATCCTATTGATTATATTGATTGCCAAGGTAAAGTATGCACGAGGCAGGGGAGTAAATCAAAAAAAAAAAAGAAAGAAAGAAAGAAAGAAAGAGTGAGAGAAAATAAAAGGAGAGAGGAGAGGCGGGAGGATAAGGAGAGTGGAAGGGAGAAGGAGAACGATCTTGTAAGATTTAGAACGAGTCTTCCCTCGCGAGAGACGAATTGCTGTGTGCACGTATATCTTACGAGCCTTCCCCCGGATCGGCTGAAGATATGCGAGCACACATATATATTATACATATAAACACGATATGATAAAGAAAAAAAAAAAAGAAGTAATCACAATTCGCAATCCTACTGTGCACTGTCAAAACGAAACATAAAAGTAGTGCAAATTAAGGTTTTTTAAGCATTACGAAACGATGTACTGACTTTTTTAATAACGTTTTATCACGTTACGGAGTAATATATATATACATACGTACGCCTATATATATGTATACATATTACTGATGCGCGTATATATATATACATACATATATGTGTATATGTATATATACATATATATAAATATATATAATATACATATACTCGTGAGTGAGAGAATGCTTGGTGAGATTAATGAATGGTAATGCCAAAGGAAGAATGTAAATAATAAAGAACCGTATATATCATAATCATCAATGAGAACCTATAATTGCCGAGTATATATATATATATGTATACACACACGTGGATTCGATACGAAACGTTTTAGCGACCAATAAGGAATGCGGCATCCGAAGTCTTAGCTCTTACATCCTTTCGAAGAGTAATTTCGTGCTGACGTCGAGCTTATAGATAAACGTTAGTTAATGTTAATCGGATGTTTTTACACGACTGCCAGTCTACGATTACGCACTGAAGGTTGTTCATCGGGGTTGGTACACCCTCGCGGTCAATGTTCGTCGTCTGGCCCCTTTGATGTCCCGCGTGCTTTTCTTTTTCAAATTGCGCTGAAAGATTTTCGATGCGAACACGTTTGCTTTCCTCGACTACGGATTGACGGAACGGCCGAAATGTACCTACGATACGTAAATAAATGGATAAGTGAATACAAAAGGGAAACCGCTGAGGGGCAGGGATCTTGACATTTGTTACCGCAGCCGCACACAAACTTGCCGTCGTGAATGTCGGTGTTTTTTATTTTCTTTTTGCATCTTTATTTCCATCCTCGCTGAAAAATTTCAGTTCTACGATGCGAGTATCCTTCAACTACGACGAAAATGTATCGGTTCTCTATTTGACACGTGCGGTGCCTCACATTCTCTCGAAATCGGCGCGCCCAAGTTTTTGGGACCTCAATGGAAATACGAAGAAACCCGAGATTTCGGTATGAAGAAAGTGTTTTACAGCTGCAGATGGAAATAAAACATCCAATTCGATCGTACATTAAATTTAATGGAAAAATACATACACCATTGACTTTGCTTAAAAGGTCGGAGGTTTAATTATGATACAATAATACTTCATATATCCAAGTCTCGCGACAATCTTTTTATTGACTCAGTAAACAAATTTCCAAGCATTGCTGCATTTTACAGCTGATTATCGATAGCCCCCGATTAAACGCGCTTCGTAAAAAGCTTTGATCGCCTTTAAAACCTGACTAAAAATATAATTCGAATCCTTCGCGATATCACAGGTGTGATTCAAGGTTTTTTGAAATTTATCTTCGTATCTCCATCGAGTGTCTCGGAAATACGCGGCCGTTGATCTCGATCTACACGGCTCTGAGATATTACGTGATTCTACGCGTTGGTTTTGTAGTTCCATCGCCGCAATAGAAAAACCGGCGTATTCGTGGTTGGCGATAGAGGAACAAACCCAACCCGGGGTTTTAGTTGCCATAGAAAATTTACGGAACTCTAACGATTGTGCATGGAAATTTTGCAAGTTGTAAACGGCATTGACGTCACTACTATATATAACCATTACACATGTTTCGGAAACGTACGTACTCACATGCTTATTTCGAAATCTCAAAATAAAGAATATTAACAAGTGGCTGTTGTTTGAAGATTTAATATTACATTTATACGCCGAGGATCTTAATGTGTCCATCGTTGCGAAAAATAATGATTCATTACTTTCCTTTGACCATAAACGGGGAAGTTATTTCGATCTTATCTATATGATATCATATTTTCTTGGAACCATCTTTTACGTAGGAGTACATCATAAAACGTACAAATACAGGGAAATAAATAGTTAGGTGAAAAATGATTTTTTTTCTCTTGATTAGAAAGGATATTTCTAGCGGTTTGACGAGGATTTATTAAGTGAAACGTGAATGCACTTTTACCAATTGTATTCCCTTTCCCCCCTAAGTATTTTAAATTTTTCTCGAAACTACGATTGTGTTGCATTCGTCGGACCAAACTTACGAACGGCAGGTTTTCGCGTATGTTTACTGTATCACGCACTGACCGCAGGTTGCAAAATGACCATCGCCAGTACTAGAATCAACGTTCCTTCCCGAACGTCCGATGCACGATTCGTAGAGGCTGAGAAAATGTCAAGGCTTTATTCGGCGCCCGAGGCGAGATGCTCCGTCTTTTCGAATCGCGGAACTTTCGTCTCCGATTTAATTACGTAAAATTGATTTTCACGTAAGCGCCGTAAGACGCCAGGTGTAAAAATGTAACGAGCCGCTGTGCCATCCAATTAGGCAAGATGGACTATGATGAAACGGGAAAATTCTGGACGTACAATTGACCAATGATAACTTATGTAATTACAATACCTACTCCTGGGTGGTCTTGCTAAATCGGTCGAGGAAATACCTATCAATATTGACAAAAACACCCGCATTACCTAATCCTCCATTTCTGATGACCATCGTAGAGCAACACTTTCTCGAACTTCTTGAATCGAATTGGAAATGAATGGCACGCATATATGATGAAAAAAATCTCGCATTCTGTTGGATGCGTTTAACCTCTGGAATTGCCATTTCATCGTGAAGGCAAGGCTCAGGAAGGCAAAAGATCCAAGGGATGACATTTCCTTTCTTCTCGCACCCACGCGTCCGGGACATATATAAAGCTACCTTGCAAAGAGGATAAAGCGATCCTAAGAATCCATCCAGGTGTCAACCGTGCTAATGTCATGGATAGCTCCATTAAAAAAAAGGATGAATCGCGCAGTTCTTTTCTACGAGAGAGTAGGGTGCCCTTTCCAAACAGCAATTTCTCGGAGCCCTCGTCTCCGCCACGGTAGGACAAGCAGTGGGTTTATCCGGGTACGACGACGTGTATAAACGTTTCTGCCGAATGGAAAGAGGCAAGACCACCATAATCTTTGCCGCAGTAAACGAAGACGACACCGTTTCTGTCCTTCTCGCACTTGTCCGCGGCCAGCGGTGATAAAAGCTCGCGAGGAAGAGGAGGTGGTTCGTAGTCTTTCCTTCGGAATCGGTACAGAAGGAACGTGCGTTGGCTCGGTCAAAGTGCTCGACATGGCCCCGAAGTTGATCGTTTGTCTGCTCCTCACCTGCGGCATCTTTTCCCTAACTACGTGTGAGTAAACTTCCCTTGACAGTAGACGCTCCGAGAAAGTGAAATGCTTCGTTCTTCAGCCGCGCCGGACATATTCGAATTTTATTAATCATAAATATAATTATGGAATCGTTGTAGGTAAAATTTTGTTGAAGTTATTTCAAGTTAGCGATCAACTGCAGTGAACTTTGAGGATTTTGTATTTATTTTCTTGTATCTTGATACAGTATCTTGATATAATTATGGAATGAATTGGATAATACAGTGATTTTTGCGCTAAATTTTTTTGAGAAAATTGAGAAACGTAGTCATATTTTTTCACTCTTCACGATAATGTTTAATGTGTAAAATTAGAGTAGTTGTCGATCTACTTAATACGCGAGGTATTGCAAATGCGTCATTTTATGTCCTGCCATTGATAGAGTGAGGTAAGAGTTTTAAAATTCCAAGTATGTCGCATTGCAAAATTCCCAGTGCACTCACATCGGAATCTTATTATTAAAACATTGGGTGATTCGACTGATTCGTCATAGTTCGTGATAGGAAGCATTAAAGTCCTACTAAAATCAACAGGGATCATTATGACATATATGACATAAGAGACACGAGTAGTTTTTTTTTTCGTGATTTTTATATGCGATAGAAACATTGTTTTCTAATCTCTAATTTCGTACCCAGTTTTACGATTTTACATTTTGCGGGAATGATTTCTCCGATAAGTGAAACCAGGACATGAGATTTATTGATCTAAACGAGCATCGCTTTCGAAATCTCCGTACGATCATCCGAAGATTCGAAGAATCAGTTCCATAACAGTTTGCTAATATTACGCCGGCTATGATGTTACGAAACCAGACATAGAAGCCAAGAACTTTCAGGTACACAAAACTACAACTAACCTGGGATTCTGTTTATACGCAAGAATCAGCTCAAACAAAAAGCAACTAAAAATTTCTCAAATTTCAATCAAATCCACCACTCTAACTGATTCTACCACAGCAACGTAATGAGTCTCAATAAACGCTCTCTAAACATACCGAGGGTTCTCCAATATTTCATGTAACGATCGGTTACTTTAAGATAACTGGATTAAAGGTGGGTTTTCCTAGCGACCGGTTTTTTGCGCAGCAGGAACCGAATTTACCTAAAAACGTTGGCAGGAGCGCGATGGAAAGTATATATTTCGTACTCCTGCCAACGTTTTTAGGCAAATTCGATTTCTTCTGCGTAAAAAACCGGTCGCTAGGAAAAGCCACCTTAAACCGCGCAAAAATCGGGGCGCTTATTTTCGATGGCCCTGCGTTACATGTATTGCGTAAGAGATGCGCAGTCGATGCTAATGCACGCGACGCCTTCGTAGAGGCCGAATCTCCTTAGTTATGCCCGAACTTTCCCCTCGTGTGCGCGTGTAAGTGCACGCGCGCGTATGGACCGGTTTTGCGTCCGCCGTCTTGCATTATTCCTCGTGCCGTGTGTAGACAGTCGAGCGACCGATGACACGTAACCTGCGGCGATTACCATTCGCACAAAGTCGAACGAGAAGTTTCTCGTGAAAGAGCTATGGTGCAGAGCTACGGTGGTGTAGTGGATAGAGGCTCGAATTTCCGCGCGGGAGACGCGAGTTCGAATTCCGCCAATCACCTCTGTTTTTTCCATGTGATACGTATACCGTAGCTCTGGTGGTTCGGTACCTTAAATAGTAGGTCCTAGGCGAAATTAGTTTAAGAGCAGTTTAGCAGCTTAGAAGTAAACTTATCAGTCAGTATAGAAAATGAATTTAAAAAAAGAAAAGCTTCTCGTAAAAGATTTACAGTGGTTTATTGGATAGAACTTGGACTTCCACGAGGGCTCGAAACTCGCCTACCGTCTCTAGTTTTTCATGTGATATGTATATTTTAGCTCTAATAGTTCGTAATCCACCTTAAACGGCAGGTCCTGGGCCAAATTACTCTAGCAGTTGGTACTGAAAACGAAAAAAAAAAGTTTGTGGCCGATAACTCATGAATTTTTTCTACGTTTCTTTGTTACATTTCTTCTTGGTTGAACTCGCCGTTAGTGCCGTGACAGGAAGTAACTTGTAAAAGTACTAAAACTATATATGTATACATATATCTTTCTTAAACGAAAATCATGTATTGGAATATTAAATCATATTCAATACTTTGCGCCAAAGATCAAATCTAAATACGGCGCATTGATGGTAATGACAATAAAAAAAAAAAGGATCAAGATCGAGCATCGAGGAACCCAGCGCGAGGCATTTTCTGACGCTTTCATCCCCTTACAGCGGTCAGTCTTAACCAAAAGCCGCTGCAGGACAATCAGCTGCATCACGAACACGCGACGACCAGGGGGGCTTCCTCGGCCTCGTGCCCGGAAAAGAACGGACGTTTCCCCGTGAGCTCACAATGCGATGCCTACATCGAGTGCATCGACGGTGTCCCGGAGCATAAACTGTGCCCCGAGGGGTTGCTCTTTAATCCCGACGCCAGATTCAATTATCCCTGCGGATATCCCATCGACGTTGACTGCACGGGCAGACCTGAACGCCGTGAGTTTATTTCCACGCCCGTTTCATCCCTCCGCTTTGCCCTCCTTTCGCACCTCTGTGGGAAACGTTAAGTCGGTGCAAAGGCTCCTGCTTGATGTACTATAACACTAAACCTATCAGCCACCTTCCAGACATATTAAGTGTATATCCTTAAAGGAAAAGAGATGCAAGGAAAAGTGTCAATATATTAACAAGTTGAGCGTCCGCTCCGCGTGAAGGCAGATTTCTGAGCGAGCTTTCGATCCTATCGCTTCGAGACGTTAAAGTCAAGAGCGGTAGTTTGAGAACCTCCGCGGAACATAACAAATATCTGGATTACGAGGTGTTCAACGTGTTAATATATTTATGCAGACGCGACAACAATATCATGTAGAATTTTAGAAAATACCCCGTTTCAAAGTTCTATAATTTTTCAAAGAAATAACGCTTATTTTGATCCGGTAGGTTTAGTGTTAACGCGAAATGGAGCATCAAATTTTGCATTGAATTAATACATAGAGAAGAGACTTTACTATCTTGGATTACATACCAGTATTTCCTCCCGTACAATTAGGTTCACGTATCGCGTATCGAACCAATAATTTTCACATCAAAATTTATGTTCTGAATGATAGAGGCCGAGTAAAGATCGTTATGTCTTAGCATAAAAATACGAAGTAAACTTTATAAGCTTGGCTCATTCTGGAATACAAGAAACAGAGCTATTGAATTGCCCCTGCATCAAAGTCTCTGACGATATAAAAGTAAATGCTGACACGGAGTTTTTTTTTTTTTTGAACGATCGTGATACTTGGATTTTTTTTACTCCATAACCGAGTTCCTCGGGATTATATTGCAGAACCCGCACAGCCGACGGACGATTGTCCCCATCAATACGGTTACTTCAAGGTCGGCGATTCCCATCATTGCGGCCAATTCATGAATTGCGCCGACGGAAGGGGATACATTTTCGATTGTCCAGAGGGTCTGGCATTCAACGCTGAGACGTATCGATGCGATTGGCCCGATCAGGTGCCCGACTGCGATGCCGAAGGTAATATCTCTATCCCTTTTGAAGAGAATACGTCTTCAACCCTTTGCTGTCGAAGCAAATATATTTGCCTCGCGACAACAAACGCAGACCGCAGTTTTCATTCAAGTTAAACAGATTGAATTTTTCAATAAAGTTTTTGTTAAAAAAAAAAGGATCTATAATGCTCGTTAAATAAAAAAATAAATTCAAAATATTTTTCTTACACACTAATTAATATATAGACACATAGAAATTTTCTTACATTCTATTGCTAGTGCGAAACTAGTGTAATATTCCGAATTCAATCTCTCATGAACATTTATAATATAATATAAGTATTAGTAGATGTATTATAACCGATATGTTACATGTATTAGGATATATTATTTTATGATGAAAATTCGTGCAGCTTTCCTGGGCTTCCGTTGTCCTGATTTCAAGGACAGCCCCTTCCATGGTGCAGAAATTAGATTTTACCGCAGTAACGCCGATTGTCAGCATTACTACATCTGCGTCAATGAACGGCCACGTCTTCTGAATTGTGGCGAGGGTAATGCGTTTAACGAGGTGACAGAGACCTGCGAGGCGGCAGAAAACGTAACTGGTTGGTGAGTATCCCTTCTGCCCTTCGCCAACATCTGCTACATCATTTAGGTTTTCACGCGTACTGTGTATAGATATCAATTTCGCATATTGACGATTAATCTTGTTAATTTTTACTTCCCGCTTTGCTGTTCAGTGTTTCCTTATTTATAATGCGCCTTTTATGTTTGAAAATTGACTGCATTCAGCATAGTAAATATTTTTCTGAAACTTCTACGTCTTTATCTTCGTAATGATCCGTGAGAAATTCATTTTCATTGGACTAAAGTTTTTTTTTTATATCTGTGTGAGGTAGTTTGTTCGTCTGCATTTTTCGGTTAATGTAAAAATCGTGAATCCGTATTTATTTTACAGCGAACCTCTGGATTATCAGACGAAGAATACACCGACGAAGCTCTTTTAGATTCTTCCATCTTTAAATGGCGACGTGAAGAAGTTATTTCGACGGGAGAGAAAGGCAGAAGAAGAAAAAAAATAGACGGCGACATTGGAAGCGTTTCGCAATCTTTCCTTAGGCGTATATGACTCGATGATCATTTTCACTACGTACACTACTGAGAATGATTTTGTCCTATACGTGTACGTGTAAGAATGCTTTGACTATCGTTCGATAAATCGCTGACTTTACGACGTGTATATATAAAAAAAACGTGCTAATATCATAAGTAATGTAAATATTAATGTTTAAGTCGATACGTGCCAGGGTGCTATCTTTAGTACTGTAATGTAAAGCGAATCGTCAATAAAAAACGTACAAACCTCTGTCACTTGTATGAACTTACAAAGCATATGACTGGGCGGGTCTCTGAATGCTTAGGGTTAATTATGATAATCGAAAAGACAAAATTACTGACGGCGAAATAAATTTCGTTTTCGAGAGGCGTAGCAGCATCGATGGTTAAGCCGAAAACCGGATTTTTTGGTGAATTTATAATCGAGTATCAGCCTCCTTTTTAATCTTGCATACAAATGGCCGCTTATTCCGCTTTACTTATTTATATCTTTTTCGATGTGGATTCTTGCATTAAAAAACCTAAGATATACTACAAAAAATCCGCGGTATAGAGAGGCGTAACATATATCATCACAAAGACAGATTCAAAAATCATATTCAGGATGCACACAGAAAACTATTTAAAGTTCACCTATGACCTTGCCGTATATAAAAATTAGGTCGATGATCTTACCGGAATAGATTATTATATTTTATAATTTATTTTATAATGCATAATTTATATAGCATAAATTTTCTTTTCAACACGGATCTTAGAAAGAGAAACTTAGAATGTAGATTACAGCATAGAAGGAATCAGAATCAGGAATACAGCATAGATTTCATAATATTTCGAAATTCAGTAACGTATATCGATGAAGATAGATTTATGATACTTTACGAACATTTTCCGAAACTTCCTTTCTTACAATTCGAGAAAAGTTCATTAGGAGTCTCTCGTCCTAAGAAGCTACGATTTTTAAACGTAATCGCCATCTTTCGACCGCCGTAGATGGCGCAGTGACGCTTCAACTTACTTTTGTGTTCTTATGTAGGTGCACAGAAAATGCATACGTAGTGAGATTGTTTATACACAGTCGCCTGCTGTTCACACAGTATAGTCGTCACGGTGTTTTGCTCAGTGGAGACTTTTCAGGCGTTAAATAATCGGGAACTTGAAGCTTGAACATCGACGTTGAAGTCGACATCGTCTCACGAAAAGGGGCAACGTAAAACGTCGATTAATCACAGGTTAAAGTCTGTCAGTGTTTTAATTATCTATTTTTCCTAAAACGGTGTCGTATTAATTCACGGGTACATCACTCGTAAATCTTTGACGTATCTGTATTTATACGGTAATGATTTTTTTAGATATAGCGTGAAGACGAGGGAAAAGTCGATAGACCGCACGAGAATGGCGGAAAACTTTGGAAGAAACACACCGACGATGTTCAACGCGAACGAAGAACCGAAAACCGCTGGGCAACCACTGTCAGACTTTTTGTTACAGCTCGAGGATTACACACCTACGGTAAATCCCGGTTCTGATCTCACAACGATATCTTTTTATCATATTAGTGTATTTATTTTAATCATTAATGCCTTCAGGTACCTGATGCTATTAGCGAACATTATTTGCACACTGCTGGTTTCAACACGACAGATCCAAGGATGTAAGTAGAGAATTAAAGGCTTCATGAATATTGGTGAATCAATTCCTCCTTGTCTTTGAGTTTGAGCTTGCATTTAATTTTAGAGTGCGGCTTGTCTCCTTGGCGGCACAGAAATTCATATCCGAAATAGCTAACGATGCCCTGCAGCATTGCAAGACTCGTGGGGCTAATCAAAACACGAAAACTAAGGGAAAAGATCGGCGTTACACTTTGACCATGGAGGACTTAACACCAGCCGTAGCAGAATATGGCATTATAGTTAAAAAGCCTCATTATTTTGTTTAAACAATGTTGAGTTTGGTTCCATTACTTCCTTAAGCCTTTATTTATCTTATAGTTATTACCTGTAAATATACTTTTCAGAAATTTTCAAAATATAGTTTTGATTTTTTTTTTTTTTCTAAAAATACAGATAAAAGTAGTGGAAGATATAATTTTTCAGAGTATATTATATATAATTAAACTTAAAATCCATTGCTGCAGCTTAGTATATGTGTGTTATATTCATAAAATATAAACTTCTTATCAGTGTCATAATTTTGTGTTGCCATCTTAGCTTTGTCCGTTGACACTAGGAGTGACTGGACAGTTGCACTTAGGAATATTTAATACATGACTTAATTATCGTTTCCCATGAAATATCACTATACATATATATAATGATAAAAATATTGTTCCATTGCTAGTTTTCATAATTTATGTATTTCATTAAAGATATGCTAATACTGTACAGATGTGTGATATTTTGCAAAGCATGTTCCAGCATGAAGTGGAACACCACAATTTATACACATATACATTGTTGAACTTCTTTTTTTATTAGCTGTACACACCCTGCAGGGTCGCCTGCATTTTTGCGCTTTTCCCTTGCCCACAATTTTTGAAATATTATGAGTACTCATGTCCAAAGAAAGTCGTGTAGGCGGATCATATTTTGGTGCCCTTTTTGTCGATGTCATGGAAGAACCTAATTGTAAATTATTAAAATTATTATGTGATACACTTTTTCTTAAAGCCATAACAAACGTACTTGATTCTGGCTCATCAGCCTGGGTTGATATTTTATTCTCTGGAACAAGCCAGTTACGGGCAACACTTAATAAAAATTTTTTGTATGGCATCTTATTGTTAGCATTTTCTTTATACAGTTTATATGCATTAAATAGAGCACAGTTTAGTAAATATAAAACCGCTTTTTTTGTCCATTTTTTCGTTTTTTTTAATATAGAATAATATGACATGTGTTGATCAGCACGGTCCATACTCTTAACATATTTATTGTAGTCGACTATACAGGCAGGCTTTCTAATTTCTTTGTTTGTTTTTCTATCTTTCTTCCCAGTTCCAATGATTTTTGCTGAATGTATACTAGACATCATGTAAATAACTTTTTGTTTTGGCCTCCATGCCTGAATTAATATATCATTTTTTCTACAAAACTTAGTCTCTTCTTTTTTCAAAGTTACACTTTTTAAACATTCTGGTATACCTCTATTTTTTTGCAAAGTACCGCATACTCTGGTTTCCTTTTCTAACATTTCTTCTGCAACTAGCCTACTATTATAATAACTGTCAACATAAACATCATGCCACAAACCGAGAAAGGGATGTAACACTGGTAAAAGTGCATCTTGCGATTTTGCGTCTTCTCCACAATACATTTTTAAATTACAGATATATCCTGATTGAGCTTCACAGACCGTGCGAACTAATATTCCATATTTTGTAATTTTTGTTGGATTATATGATTGAGACATTAATTTCCCTCTCCATGGAATTATGCTATCATTCAGAAATAATTCTTTTTTTGGTTTGTATATTGTTTGGAACTTTTGAACAAAATATGTAAGAACATTTTCTATTTTTCCTAATCTGTTTTGAGTCATATTTTCATTGTTGTTAAAATGCCAGTATTTCCATATATCACGAAATCTGTTTCTGGACATTATCTCTGAGAAAAGCGGCGTTGCAATCAAGGCATCTAAAGACCAATAATCATCCTTATCTGGCTTACGGACGTAGCCCATGACAATAATTAAACCCATAAATTTTTTCATTTCTGACAACGTTATGTTACCCCATGGCTTTGATTTATGTTTTTTATATGTCGAGCTATTTTGTGTATAGTACCTATTTGTCTCTGTAACAAGCAATTGGATAAAATCATCTCCAATAAAAAGTTCCGTCATTGTGCTTATACTATTTTCAGATAGAATCGTTTGCAATCCCGATTCTCCCTTGAAATTGTGCAATTTTGGCATAATATCATCTTTAGTCGAGTCGCTGTTTTCGCTTACTTCTTCTTCAGGGTCAGAATCGCTAAAGGACGGTATTTGTAACATCTCGAAAGGTTCTGCTTCTAAATCGCTATCCATTGATATTTCATCTTCGCTGCTATTGGAATAATCAGTCTCACTAAACTTATCGGACATTCTATCCGCATATATTTCTTCATTGTAGTCAGACATTTCTTATAAAATTAAGATTGTTTATTGTATTTAAATGACACAAAAGAGCAATATTTATATTTAATAATACATGAAATAAACCTTCAGTGAAAATCTACCGAAGGACAACTGTTGCACGTGTCAAAGATAGCGAAGGAGATTTTCCATTGATAATTAAAGTATAAGTGAAGATTGTACAAGATTTATGTACAGAGATCAAATAAACATCAGTGAGCCCTAAATGTAAAACTCGTTTAACCAGGCACACTGCGATAAATGAAAGTTGCTCTTGCATAGCATAACGCAAGGGTCAGGTAGGTGAAATCACGCGTACGAGATGGCGACTGTTAACAGCTGGGTAACGGACATCACACCTACGTGACTCCAGCTGAGGGCGGTCGGATACTTCAGACATAACTACATGACGTCGGCCGATAAGCAGTTGGATACTTGAAGTCACGCACACGTGACGATGGTCGGTAAAGCCTAGCCACGCGTTTCTTTCAAAAACATCGATCCTCTTGTTTCACAACCCGTATCAATAAGTCATACCTGAGACGCGTAGAAATTAAAATGACGTGCAAATAAAGAAGCAGGTGGAAGCGCAATACGACCAGGACAGAGGATCTTTTTTTCCTCGTGCAATCCATTAGTCACTCGCTCTGCGATAATGACCATCGATGTTGACACCGTGCCTTTCAAAACAATAACAACCATTGTACTCATCACGGTTGAATCACCATGCTTTAAATGACGGTATCAGTTGGACCTCTCCAGCTGATGTGGCGCATGGCCGCCGTACGAGCATGCCTTCATTTACCTAGTAATTTTCTGCGTTCCAGGCATGCCACGAATGTCCGCATGCGCTCTATTCCAAAAAAAAACCATCAGCCATATTGGTGTGTTGTATCGCTGTCCTCAGTAATTTCGAAGATCAGTAAGGTATTTCTCCTGTTCATCACCCAAATCCTTACAAGCTTGTTGCCCCGCTAATAACCGGGAATGTTTACATAATATTTCCAACCGATAACTTCGTCTTCGTGGACAACTCTGACGTCCGTGGGCAAAAAAAGTTTGGTTAATGTTGCCACCTGGGCTCACGGAAATCACTTCGTTTCAGAACATGTCGTAAATAAATGCGTGATATTTAGCTGGCCCGACAGACAGTGAGTCGGATACTAACACCCTCTCCTACGAGTTTCTTTATCAGTACAAGGTTAATATAAATGTGAATCGTGCTTTAAGAAAAGCTGGCTTTACGAGACTAAGTACTGCCGCCCGTTATTCTCTTCTACACTTGTTACTTTTACTTCGTCCTTTTACATATCACATTTATCTACCGTGGCTATCATCATTCGTGTCACTCTGACGAGTATCGCCGTGTATTCTGTTCATTTTGCGAGGTTTCTACATCAACAGGTAAAACCTTTATATTCGTTTTTTGCCAAAGTATTTGTCAAAACATATCTTCCATATCACCACATACTCCAATATACCTGTACTTGTAACAGATGATATCATTGTTCTACAGAATATGACGTAAATTTGTGAAATATAGTTTTCCTATTATCCAAGAATGCATCACCACTTTTTTGTATATCTTTAAGAACTTTGAATAATTTTTTCATACATATACATCTTTAATTCCAAACTTTCTGGCAGCCTGCATTCACAACAAGACAATATGCTTCATTGGATTGCACTATCGAGTTATTATTTTAATAAATAATATAACTCGATGATTATATTTATTTTATCTATGAATGTATTTTTCTAGCAAATAGTGCATCATGACGGATTCCATGAAATTTGGTCCAGAGTGGTACGTAAAAATTTCTTTCTGTTTATGCATTGTATGCCCAGAAGCATGAGTGTTTTACCAACTTCTTAGTTGTATTTACAGATTGTTTGTTATTACATTAGATATATTAATAATATGCAATTAGGTTGCGCAATATGTCAGGAGACAATTGCAATACTGGCGCAGGTGGTGGAGGCACTGCAAGCTTAAGTACCCCTCGCTATCAATTGGCGGAGCATAGATATGGGCGAGAAGAGATGTTAGCTCTGTTCGATCGTAACTATAAACCTCCTGAATCGTTAACAACCTTTTCAGCACTGTATGTTGAAAAGACTCAATTACCATTGGCTCTTATACAAATGACAGAAGATGAAACGGTAACTAAATATCTTTGTATCGCTGATAAATTTCTTTTTATATTTTTTTTATTATTTTCTACTCTTTTTTATTATGTAACTTTTATGACTTATGTAGTATGTATTTAATCATGTTGGATAGCGCATGTGGAATGGAGGAGTAACTAATATCGGTGGACGTGGAAGGGGTGGCAGTGTGGATCGTGGAGGGCGTGGTAGAAATGGAAGAGGCAGTTTATATTCTTCTCATTACTCACGTGGAGTTGGCTTTGAAGATTCGGGAGATGGAACACGTATAGATGGTCAATCGTTTCAAGTAAGTAAATCTTATGTATCGTGTACCACACAGATACAGTACGCAGTTAAAGTAATATTTAATTTTTATTTTACCTGTAATATCTATATGCATACTGTATGTTTAGGGGAGAAGTAGACCATTTGATAGGTCTCAAAGTGAACGCAGTTGGTCAGAAAGGAATGGTGTCTCGGACCCAAGTGAATGGAATGGGTCCACTAGTCCTAGAAAGGAATTAAGTCGCGGGACTAGTGGTAGTTCTCTTATGGAAGGTAATTGGCGACGCCATCGGAGTGGTGTAGAAGATGATGATGCGTGGCGCAAGTGGGGTAAATTCATACAAATTTTTAAATAATATCTTAGTATATATTTAGTGCAACTTATAAAAAATCTATACCTATTTTTGCCTATAGGGAGAAATAGTTGGCGCGAAGGTGGTAGTATGGATAGGGATAGGCTGGATAGAAATGAGGGTGATACTGATGAAGTTCGTGGTTCTGGTGGGAGATGGGAACATCGTGGGAATCATAGGAACCCCCATGAACCTAGTCATCATCCACCTTCTCGTACTGCACGTACTTGGGAATCAAACCATCATGACAACCATGACAATCTACCTGAATGGTGCGTTCTATATGTATGCAAATTTAATTGTATAAAAAAAAAACCATCAGATTATATATTAGTATCAAATACAAATTTTCTTTGTATAGGGCAACTGAAAATCCCAGTGAAAGTGGTGGTAGTTTTGATGCTTCAGGTGCATTTCATGGAGGCATGTATTCAGATGACGATGAAGACGGGGTAATTAGCGCCGGTGGTTCCCAAGAGCCAAGGATACGTCGTGTCTCAGAAGGAAGCGCTATTAACACATCAAAATCTAGTGTCAAAGTTTCGTCTTTTGCAACGACTCAAGGGCAAACTGTGAGTCGTAATGTCAACAATACAACTAGTACTCTTAATAAAGAAAGGTCAAAATCGTTACACCCATTGGACGATAAGAATGACCCGGTTGAAAAGGAAAAAAGCACTTCTCCGATCAAGGCTTTACCTGCATCGGTGGAAAGTGCATCGGCAAAATCCTTGACATCATCATTGTCAGATACTTTGCAGAAGAAAGTTGTTGCACCTCCAAATATAGATAGGGTTGACAGTGAAAACATTCAGTCAAACGACTTGGCAAGTAAAAAATCTCCAAGTAGGACACATAACAGAGAAGGTATTCAAACAGAAGCTAAAGTAGATCAAGTTACTGCCACTACAAAGAGACAAGTTCCCTTGCAGACAGAACCCCAAAAATCTGTACCCAACTCGGGAACAAGTAATGTACGGCAAAAGACAGAGGATGATTTGGACAGAATGAAAGCAGAGGCCGACGCGTTAGTCGCCAAGCTAATGGCGGATGAAGAAAATCACAGGGAAAAAATTGCTAATGCACCACCTCCTGTAGGCAATCCATCTTCCACGGTTTCAGCTGCAAATGGAGAAGAGAAATGGTTTTACCGTGATCCACAAGGTGAAGTCCAAGGGCCTTTCCTGGCAAGTGAAATGGCGGAATGGTGTAAGGCTGGATACTTTACTGCGGGATTAATGGTAAGAAGAGCTTGTGATGAAAGATATGCTACGCTTGGTGATTTAATGAAGATGTGTGGAAGAGTGCCATTTACACCTGGGCCATCTATACCACCCCTGAAGGTTTGTAATTTGCGTTTGAATTTCTGTTATACATGGGAGAAGTTCTGTTTCGAAAGTAGTTATCAAGCAATATTTAAATAAAATTTTTGTATTTTTATTTGTAGTTGACCGAACAGGTTATATCTCCTGTTCCTAGTACCGTACCAGCTGGAATAGCTGCCAGCACATTGCCAAAGACTGGTATAGAAGACCCACTCCTGTTACTTCAGTATCAACAAATGAGATTCTTGCAAAATCAGCAACTTCTCTTTAGGCAAATTAAATCATCAGCCATAGCCAAGCTTTCCCAATCAGAGCATTGGGCAACGCTTAGCCCTGTTGAACAAAATCAGTTAATCCTTCAATATGTTATGCAAGATTCTGAAATGCTAGAGGTACCGATTTCTACGAATCCATTTGTACCTCATCTTGCATCTCAGACATCAAATCCTGTTATGCAGCTTTTCACACAGATGCAGCAGGTACAAAGTGTACCATTATTGAATACTTGTTTATTGTTATGTAATATATTTAGAACATCATATTGCAGGCAAAGACACAACCGGATGCACATCTCGCATCAAATCCTCATCCAACTACCCCGGCGCATCCTGGCTCGGTTGATCCTATTCAGCAACTTATTCAGCAAATGGGTGGAATTCGGAATATACCTGGTGTACAGCAATCCAATATAAATACTACCTCGACCCCTGCGCCAGATGACAACCCCATAAAATCTCTCTTACGCCAACTCAATGTTAATGCAAATGGCCACCCGCAAACGTCCCATATTGATACTGTTTGGCCTCAACCTCCTCCGCAAATAACACCGCAGTTTAATGCACAGAATTGGTTGGCACAGGTACATAGAAAGTTAGATAGGCATTAGACTATTACATATGTAGACCAGACTCTGATCTGGTAGCATTACTGTACATATATGTCACTGTCTAAAATTTGTAAGTAATTTTGTCATTTGCTTTAATCTTAGGTCGGACCCATACCCGCAATGCCACCTGGCCAATTACCCAGTTCACTGTGGGACTTATACGCTAAGGAAATGAAGACTGAGCAGCAGATATTGGTGAGAAACAGATATGAATAAATATTATATATCGAGAGGTAGGGAAAATGAGTATAAAAATGATTCAATGATATTATCCTTTATGTTACAGGAGGAGCAAAACCTCAGGTTACAGGAGGATAGAAAAAAGGAGGGGCTGAGAAGGCAGGAGGAGTTAAAAAGACAAGCCGAGGAAGAAAGTGCAAAGAGAAAAAAGGAAGAGCAGGCCAGGCAGGAGGAGGAGGCGAAGCGTAAGGATGAGGAGAGAAAGAGGAAGGAGGAGGAGAAGAAACGGAAGGAAGAGGAGAAGCGCAGACAGGAAGAAGAGCAGAAAAAGAAGGAGGAGAAGAAACGCAAGGAGGAAGAAAAGAAACGGGAGGAAAAGAAGAGACAGGAAGAGGAGAACCTGCGGAAGAAACAGGAAGAGGAAAAGAAGAAGCGGGAAGAGCTCAAGAAGCAGGAGGAAAAATTGAAGAAGGAGGAGGAGAAGAAAAAGAAATTAGAAGAGGAACAGAAAAAGCAAGAAGAGGAGAAAATCAGGTAAAAATCATATCAACCTTCTAACGCATGATAGTTTCAACCGCTTAAAAAGATACTAATCACTCTGAAACGTCTTTGAAAAAAATACCTGTAGGAAACAAATCATTCAACCGTGGTATAAACCTTCTGATAGCGTGTAACATTGCCCTTTGACATAGTGTAACATTGTCTTGAAAAAGTTTTAATCCACCTAACCGTAACATATATATTTAAATGGCATATTCTGTATGCTTATTGTACATACATTTCCAGGAAAGAAGCAGAGGCTCGTAAGCAAGCAGAGGCGGAGGAGCAGGCACGTCGTGCGGAGCAGAGGCGACGGGAGGCAGAGGCACTGCGAAAGTTACAGGAACGAAGCAAAGCTCCCTGGGCACAGGCGCCACGAGCACCTGCACCGGCCACCCACGCTTCCCTGGCGGATATCCAGAGACTCGAGCGAGAAAAGAAAGCAGTGAGTGACGATTATCAAAGGACATAAATCCATAAGGAATTAAACAATTTTTCGAGACACGATTCTCGATTATACATGTACTGAGAACATTAGAAGTCGTATTCCGCTAATATGTTGAAACATCTGGCATTAACTGTGAGACACCTTATCTCGTCGAACTCTAGATTATTTTCGTGTAATACGTTTTGATAAGAAGTATACTAGAGAGACTAAATGAGACAAATAATTGGAAAAAAAACCTGTATTTATGCAGGAAGAACAGAGGTTCCAGCAGTTGATGCAACAACAATTAGCACAGCAGAAGGCAATAGACGCTACCTTTGAAGCGTCCGCGGCAGATTCGTCGAAACTACTGCAATGTAAATGGGCGAAGAAGGCCACTACCTTGGCCAAGCCACTTCAGGTTAAGAGCCTTGCACAGATCCAGCAAGAGGAACAGGAACGTATTACCAAGGTAAAGGTAATTATTATATTCTAGGCACGTGTAAAATCGTACGATGATATTTCCTGAATAAAAAAATTTCCTTTCACCACTTACTGTGTAAAGAACACAAATATATTCTTGCTTCTTTTTTTAAGTTTGACCGAAGAACATAAATCCAGTAAATAAAAGGCTGGTGGACAGTGATATATCCGAAAGATAATTGTAAGTCTTTAACCGTTATCTATAATGCTTCAGCAACAGGAGAAGGAACGCCAGGAGAAGGGTCAAAAGGAATCCGCAAGCATGCTCCAGAATGCCGGAATATGGGGCACCGCCTCCCAGTGCCTGAATTGGGCCAATTCCAGTTCATCGGCTACCAATCAAGCTTGGAGCACTAACAGTGGCACCAGCGGTTTCTGGGACGAGCCAACGCCGATCAGATCGTCGATGGCTACGAAGCAACCGGCCAAACAACCTACGACCGCCAAAGCCTCTGCTGGTAATCAACAACAGCAAAGTAATAAAGCGTCGAAGAGCAAAAATAAGAGGGAAGAGGAGCTTGTTAAGAAGTTGTTTGAACAGAACACTGCCAAGCCTGACGACTTTACACAGTGGTGCAATAAAGCATTGAGCGGTATTCAAGCATCGGTGGACAGTAAGTCGTGGATGTTATTATACGTACACTGTCTGATCTATTAATTCCAAGTTTTGTACAATCCTATTATACTATTTACGCAGTCCCTACGTTTGTCGGCTTCCTCCGGGACATAGAGTCGGCGTACGAAGTGAAAGAATATGTGCGCGTATACCTTGGCGATACCAAGCAGAGTTCCGAATTTGCGAAGCAATTTTTGGAGAAACGAAGCAAGTGGCGGTCGGCGCAACGGCCACAAGTACAGGCGGACGATCTGTGCAAACCGGCCCCCGCTGTTAATCCCAATGCACCTGCGGAATTTCAAGAAGTAAAGGTATTTCTACGAACTTTATAATAGCCCAATTAAACGGAGGATACAATTTCGAAAAGGGGACCTTGTATAGATGTATCACATATGCGTCCAAAAGGTACAGCGTATATGCATGTGTTTGCGTATCGAATAACTGATTTACGCGGAAATCATTTTAGGGAAAGTCGAAGAAGCCAAAGAAGGGGAAAATGTTTAAAGTCGACAATAGGATCCTTGGCTTCAGTGTCACTGCAGCTCCTGATCGCATCAACGTCGGCGATCGTGATTACGGGGAGGATGTTTGAACATGTCCATTCTATGCTGGTCACATTGAGGAAATTATGCAACGCTTGATCCGTCTAATGGTTCGTTATTTATTGATCGTAGATGCCAAAAGAGCGAAGAAGATAAAGAAAACAACATTCTGAGGAACCTGTCGCGCGTATCCCCCTGCGAAGGAAACACGCGCCAAGATCTTACGTGATCATATGCGCTAGTTGAGGAACGGGGGGGGGTGACGTTCCTCGTTTCACACTTTCTCATTGATCGGGAGCCTTAGAAATTGAGCGTAGCGTGACACTAATTTCCTTATTAAATGGAACTGACGACACATCCAAAAAAAAAAATCCCCATTGTACATATTACTCAATGAAAGATATTTCACACAGCAAGGCGGACTCATCCTTTCCTATGTACGCGCCATTGTAGCGTTGGAAAAGTTTTGTAACATGTCATCATCATCACCCTAGAATCTAAAGTAACATAAAGAAATTATGCCGATCGATAACTCGTACACGCGGAAACATCGCAGTTGAGAGCAATATGTGCTTGCAAAGGTGTTCAACGATTAAAAAAATGAAAAAAAAAGAAAGGAGAAAACGGTGTCAGAGTTGCGCCGATGATCCGAAGAACATCGTGGTTTCGATCAGGCACAATGTTGAAGGTGTGCACCGGTGGCATTCGCCCATCGATGCACCTAGTAACGATATAAATCCTATGGATTTTTGGCTTTATCGCAACCTCACTTTAATGCGACAGCCGTGATATAGTTTGCAAACAACTTGAATTCGCTTACGGTTAATGTTGAGTTCGTGGAAATTAGAATCGCGATAGCTTTATGAAAATGTTAAGTAGTGACTTTAAATTGCTCCAAGGGACAAACGTGCCGCATGCTGCTGAGATAAAAGCAGCGTTACATTCTTTCTCTCGTTTCATCCTCCTTCCCATCAGATTCAGTCGGTTCGAACGTATATGGTATTGACGTGAGAAAGTAAAATCTATATTTCCGACAGTGACATCGCGGGGCAACGACCTTTGATACTTTCTTAACACTTTGAATACAATGACATAAAAGTAGTGATTCAATGTTGTATCTATAAGGACTCTTCCATTCTCCTGTTTTGCACCAGAAATAAGAAAATAAGCTCACAGTAACATTCATAAGGTGTACTAATAATCCCACAATGTATGCATATATACAAATATATATATAGGTATATATATATATAAATAGGCATATGTATATATGTATATATATATGTGTATATATGTCGGCAGCACATACGAAGTTCCGGCATTGATTACTGCGTGTGCCTACGTGTGGATCTCACTGTCGTCGGCATAGCCTTCTTACATACTGTGGTCAATCTAACGATAGACATTAATCGATGAATTTATGTAAGATTTAAATTAATGCAATGTTTAAAAACTGTATCTTTTGTAAAGTTTTACTTGTAATTGTACATGTTATACTTAAAATCCCACCTATCTGATATAATGAGAGGAGTATAACACTTTTATCGTATTAGTGAAAGAGCATTGATTTTCTTTTTTCTAGTTGGACTGATATTTTGACAGCATGGCACGAATACTCTATCATAAGTGTGGAATGTTGCGACAGATCTGACCGCTCGTAATATTATAATGGTTGTTAACTAAGGTTTGTTGATCTTCTCTTAACGCAAGTGCATTGATGCACCTTTAGGAGAAAATCACAGAGCCTTACATGAAAGATTTATGTATAAATAGGTAAATGTACAGTAATACAATGATGATTAAACAAGCAGAAACAGATAATTGATATTGTATCAATATTATTATTGTATCTAACGTACAACATAATAAAATAAATATTATTATATTTTCAATCTGGCCTTTTTATTTTTTTATAAATTACGTTTTTGGTATCAAAATTCTGATCTTACCGAGGAATGTACGCAATATCTCCTGACATTTAAATACATAGATGCAAAACAATCCGATGCGAGAAATTCATTGATTTGTTTGAAAGACTCGGACGATTCGGTAATCTTTATAGATATAATACTTGCTGTTTAGTATTCTCACCATGCACTCGGCCGTGATAGGCATAATAATAGGAAGTAAGAATTGTGATGAAATCGCAATGCATAAGACTTATGAGACTTCTTCCATTTGTTAGGTGATGTCTGAAAGTTGCCGTGAGAATGCTGGATAATCCGTATTGTCCTTTAATAAAATATAAGTACGATAATATTTTCTTCGTGTATCACACACAATATAAGATTAGAGAATAGTCGTGTGGGAAAATGAACGAAGAAGTATATGAATTCAGGAATTATTTTTTAATGGCGCTCATGCAATAAATATATATACTCAAAAGGATATGTACTACATGTATGGAAGTAAGCAATATGCAATTATTTTGACTAAGGATTATTACACATATACAGACATACACATTCTTAAAATGCTGTCTATAATAATACAAAATTATGTACGAACAAAACAAATTATTTTTAACAGTTAGATATGAGTGGGACTCTACATGTGATCATTATTAATTTTAGAATACCTCTAAAAATGTAAAAATGAAAAAAATAGAAAAATAAAGAAAAGCTACATGTGTGGTTTTGTTAATCCGACTTTACTACTATCAATATTTGTACTTTGGACAGTGTATTTTTAAGTGTACATATTCATGAGCATATACATACTTTCTTGAAAAACTAATAACAAATTCATCGGGTAGCCAAACATTCAATTCTTGATTTTTCATGGAAAAATTAACAGTAATAGCTCATGAGGTTGATCCATAATGAAAATTTTCCTCAATCAGCGGAATGTCTAGAGATATCAAATAAAATGCATGAACACAGTAAAGGTGTTATATTAAATCTCACTCTTCTTTTCCCTTTCCCTGAGGTGGCATGTTTAGTTCTCTATAATCTTCCGCAATATCTATGTACTGAAAATATTTCTTATTAATTCAACATTAGGTCAGATATTAATAAAAATATATAGCTTACCTTTTTTGGAACGAGAAATTCAAAAATTTGTAATATTATATAACACAGTGACACAACAAGTAAATATGCCAGGACACCACTTTGGATATAACTTGCTAGTTGCTCCCCCAAATCCTTTTTACTTTCACGTTTGACTAAATTGTACACTATCTCAGTCCTTTTGGTAACATTGAACCAATTATAAAACAGTGCTATCCTTCGATGTGTGTCAAAAGGACAACGAACATTTCCTCCCGCATAGTCAGACATAGCCAACTCTAATCCATTAATGAGCGCAGGTACTGTTGGTTCCACAAGGTAAATTAAATCTGGAGGTAACACCTCAGGTATACCTCCAACTTTGGTTGATACAACTTGTAAGCTAAAAAATATAATAACACGTTGGAATTGTTACTTGTTTACATATGAGCAATAATCCAAAATAACTTGTTAACAAAGGGATTTTGTGAAGATATACATTCTTAATATTTAGAATATATTATTGAGAATACATGAACTTTACCCGCATGAGGCAGCCTCTACTATTGCCATACAGTATGCTTCTGTCAAACTTGTGTTCAAAAATATATGACCTTTATTCAGTACATGTCTGACTTGAGAATGTTCTAAGCTTCCAAGTAATGTAACTCTGTGTTGCAATAAATTTCTCTCACGTACTTCTTCAATGAGCCATCTTTTGGGACCATCTCCACCAATTAAAAAATGTATATTTTCATGCCGGATACAAATTTCTGGTATTATACGAGCCAATAAATCAACACCTTTGCGGTAGACTAGACGCGAAACAACAACTATTGTAACTGAAAATATTCATTAAATGATGATATTGTAATAAGCATAGAAAATCAACTAGCAAGATCAAAACTTACTAAAATCTTTACTCCTTTTGCTAGTATCAGGTGTAAACAATGTAGTATCTACAGCATTTGGAATGACGGACACCTTTTCTTTTTGAACTTTTGCTCGCAATACGGTATTTTCCTTACCAGTATGTGACACACATATACAATGGTTGCAGTCAGCCAACGATATTTCTAAAAACTTATTTGTCAGAATAGCAGATGCATCCGCAAAACCGAATAAAGAATGATCTGTAAAAACTGTCTAAAAAAAAACAAATATTTAATACAGCATTTGACGAATCTAAGCTTGAGTTATCATATGTATTCATAAGTATATCTTATCAAAACTTACTTTTAATCCCATTAGTCTACCAATTAACATTCCTTCATGGGCAAGAGCAGAAAAGGCGGAATGTCCATGTACTATTTGTATTTCTTCTCTTATAAAGATATATCTAATGAGAGGTAAGGAACAAATCATTGTTGGGAGGACGCACTGATTATAGAAAACCTTTATCGGCATATAATACACCTTAAACAAAAGTAACACCCTGTAATTTTTGTATGTGCTGACATAAATCAAGTAAATTCTAATGTAATACATACTTTCAGACCATTTGTCATGTAGCGTACTCCAACTCTGTCTCCGTAAGAATGTGTTAGAACCACTACTTTGTGACCACGTCCCAGTAAACATTGGGACAAATTAAAAATGTGCTCTTCGACACCCCCCATATTAGGGTAAAAGAAGTCTGAGACCATACTGCAAAAGTTAACTTCATGTACTTTCTAAATAGCGCATTACAGATGCACACGTGAGAAAAATAATGCGCTTATAAACATGGAAGATTTTATTTATTACAATATAATTAAATACAAACCATATTTTGTGCTTTACATTACTCATCTTTACGTTTACTAGCCTACATGACTCATAAATCAAGCACGTGTTTTATCTCTAATCCAGTACATCGCTCTAAACTCAACGTTCTTTTCTCGCGGATAGTGCACCGATGTTCCTGCACCTCGATATGCATCGCCCCATGTCTCCTAATACACCTCATTTCGTTATCGACGACTTTCGCCTAATTTCGATTTCACGCGAGCGAAAACATACGAGCCCAGGATTTAACGACGAAGGTATTGAATAAAAATGTTTATCGAGATTTGCATTCTAATGCTGTTACGCGATGTAGTGCCACCAAGGACGTGCTCAACATTGCCACAAAACAAGGTTATGCTCGCGTGAATTTGACCAACAAATATCAAGAGCCGACACCACCCGCCCCGATCGGCTGCAGAGGAATGCGGCTTTTCTCAATCGGAATTACAAGCTAATATGCAAAGTAGGGTGGGGCAAGATGACAAATCGCGAAGGTACTATGCGAGCACTGGACGAGCATAAAGCGGGACCTACAATCGCATTCGACACGAGAAAACGTTCCCGCGTTTTCCTTGTCGGCCGTAAAACCACATGCCGTGAACGTCCGTGAGAATGTTTCCCTCAGCATCGGAATTTCTTAACCGCGCATCATCCCCCGAGCGACATTGCAATGCACACCGATGTGCAGATTCCGCTCGAGCCCGTTTAACATCGATCAATCTCGATTTTTCCAAGGAAAGACCCGTAGATGCACGTAGCAATTTGAAGGAGCCGTTCGTCCTTTTCGGAGACATTCAAATCGGCGGGCGTGATTCCCGAGGATTATGAACAGCTAATCGATAGACGGTAGAACCCGCCTAGCACGGTGCATAATTATTCTCGTCCTTTTCTCTAGCGTGCCAAGACTAGAAAATGATTCGCGGCTGCGCGAACCGCGGCGGAGGGCAATGCGTGGTTTAATGCTATATGTCGGTGGTCGGTACACAACAAATGGTCAACATGTTTCATCGGCGATGCAGTCATCGTGTTACGTTGACGAACAACAATTGTACGGCCATAAGGAACTTCTCGGAATACAATTATGGACTGGTGCTCAGCGCAGAGCCGCTCAAAGATGACGAACTGTTCGAAGTCCGTATCGACAAAAAGGTAACCAGCGGGGCCACCGTCGAGAGTGTGCACCCCACCGAGGCACAGCTATTGTCTGCATCTGTCAAAATTCCTGTTTGCCATTTCAATCGGCCTGAGATCCCGTGCACGAGTTCCGACTATGTGTTTCTCGCACGTCCTACGCGTGCAATGGGGACTGTCATACTGCGAATTTCTTATTAATCAAACCTGAAATGCACATGCTTGAACTTTTTGCAGTTTTGCTTATGATTTTCTTAATGGTCGTGACAGTTATGCTGGAAAGAAGCGTTGGTTGCATAATACAAGTTGCTTTTGACGCGCAATATTAAGAAGTAAATGAATAAATTAACATCCGTTGTAATTTATAACAGTGTAAAATGTGTGTTAAAATTAGATATCTTGCTTTAAGCAATTTAAATTGATCAAGTTTATATCGTGCAGATGACATCGTGGAGCGGTACTATAGAAATTGGCGTAACGGAATGCGATCCGCAGACAATAGAATTTCCAGCCACCGCTACCCATCTTCGGCAAGGTACATGGATGTTGAGCAGTGCTAGCATAGTCCACGATGGAGTTCGTATTGTAGAAATGTATGGCATGAATTTAAATGGTTTGAACGAAGGAGGCACATTAGGCGTTATGCGAACATCTAATGTAAGTTTAATTCAGTTTATGCGTACGCCACTATTTATCATCCTTTACTGCTTACCTTAATATCTCTTCTCACTTACGGTTACAGCATGAGCTGATATTCTACATCAATGGTGTTTCGCAAGGTGTTGCCGTAACCAACATTCCGGAGCGTCTTTTTGCTGTTGTAGATATGTATGGTGATTGTGTGCAAGTAACGATAACTCATCCACGAAGTGTCACTCCTTGCAATGAACCGAAGGAGGAGATTGAGATTGACAATGACTACGCTCTTGGAGAAACATCTAACTCTTCGACAACTAATCTAGTCGCTAATTTGAATGTTAACTTAAATGTTAATGTAAACGTTAATTTACCAAAAAATCCGAGTCCAGCTGCAATTAGGGAAGACAGATTGAGGTTTCATGAAAGAGTTGGAACATTGGTGAAATTGTCCAACAATGCTAGAACTGCCGAAAGGCGAAGGCCGGTAGATGAATTTAATAATGGGGTAGTGATGACGCATAGACCATTAAGGGATAACGAATTATTTGAGGTGGGTTTTCGTGTTATTACAAAGCAATATTGTGTACTTGGGTATCAGCGATTTTTAATAATCTTACTTAAAGCAAAATTCGTATGTCCTATAGATACGAATAGACAGACTAGTTTGCAAGTGGTCAGGAAGTATAGAAGTCGGCGTTACAACTCATAGTCCTACAGCGTTAGAGTTTCCAGCAACAATGACCAATATGCGTTCGGGAACAACGATGATGTCAGGCTGCGGTATTTTAACGAATGGAAAGGGCACACAACGTGAATATGGAGAATTTAACTTAGATGAGTTGAGGGTGAGATATTTGAATATGCCATGTATTTTTGTAATGCTTTACTCTGATTTTTTATTGTACCATATTATTATGTTTGATCAGGAAGGAGACAGGGTAGGTATGGTAAGGCGAAATAATGGAAATCTTCATTATTTAATAAATGGATTAGACCAGGGAATTGCTGCCAAAGTCCCGACAGGAGTGTGGGGTGTTATTGACTTGTATGGAATGACTGTCAAAGTAACGATTGTTGATCGTGATGAAAGGGAAGAACAAAATTTAATTACAAGGAGAAATACACTTCAACTCCAAGGCCTGAACGGTGAGGGTAATGATCTTTCCTGTTTTTTAACTGCTTTAATTTCCATTGGCTATCTTCATTCTAAATTTAAGCGGTAAATAACTACACCACATTTTCTGTAGAAATTGGAGAGGAGGAGCCACCAGACAGACTTATGTTTCATTCTTGTTGTGGTACCCATGCAGAAATAATTAATAATGGGCGCACGGCGCACAGGCCTAAGTAAATAAAAAAGTTTAATTTATCTACTTAAAGGATTTAGTGTTTAATCAATTTTTAAAATACTACAGTATGATAAAATTTTTGCAGTGCAATAGACGACTTCAATAATGGTGTTGTATTAACATCAAGGCTCTTAAAACCAAATGAACTGTTCGAAATAAGATTAGATAAAATTGTAGTTAAATGGGCAGGATCTATAGAAATAGGTGTAACCATTCATTCACCGTTGGAATTGGAATTTCCATGTACTATGACAAATGTTAGGTATATAAAATACTATTTCCTGATACAATTAATTGCCATACATCAGAATAAAATTATGGTAAGTTTATTGCCCATGTTATTGCTCGAAGGTGGTCATATCCCTTGCAGATCCGGCACATGGATGATGACTGGAAATGGCGTGATGCACAATGGCACTACCATGATAGACCAATATGGTCAAAATCTTGATCGCTTGCAAGTGGGAGATCGTGTGGGTGTTATGAGAAAAGATAACTCAACATTGCATTTTTATGTAAATGGTGTTGACCAAGGAGCTGCTGCAATGAGCATTCCTGAAAGGGTCTATGGCGTAATAGACCTATATGGGCAAGCAGCCCAGGCAACTATAGTAGATAATACCGATTTTTATAGTCCAATAACAAATAACTCAAGCTTTAGCAATACAACATTGTACAGGTTTGTTCATTACTACTTACAATATAACATCACTGCTTCTTTTAATAACTTTACATACGTTATGAATATCAACAGTGATTTGAGGTTTCATCACGTACATGGTAAAAATGCAAGGATAACTAATAATGGTTTGACTGCATCGAGACCCCGAGCCTTGGGTGAATTTAACGACGCTATAGTTATCGCAAATCGGGCATTACGAGATGGTGAGATGTTTGAGGTGTCCATAGATAAAATGGTGGATAGGTGGTCTGGAGCTATTGAAGCAGGTAGTAAAGATAATATTGAAAGGTTTATTATATAAAATAAATGAAATACGTACATTTCTTTTCAACTGTGCTTAAAACTGATTTGTATATTAGGTGTAACTGTAATAAGACCGGACGAATTAGATTTTCCCTCTACAATGACAGACATTGATCATGACACTTGGATGTTGTCTGGATCAATCTTCATGAAAGATGGCGTGACATTACGAAACAATTATGCCTGTGATTTAGACAAGTTAGTTGAAGGCAATCGTATCGGTATGATGAGGTGTGCAGATACCACTTTACACTATTACTTAGATGGAGTCGATCAAGGAGCCGCTTGTTCTGGTTTACCACAACATGTTTATCCTGTAATTGACTTGTATGGACGATGTGCCCAGGTGAGTTAGCACATTTTTCTTAAATCCTGCAGGAAAAAAATTTGCCTTTTTATTTCTGATGCATAATTTTGCTCACATAGGTCACCATTATAATACCGGAGCGTAGAGATCCAGTAACACAACAGTATGTGCCATCAGAAATTAGTACTAGTCAACAACCTACGTCTGTAATTCAACCTCAGGTTCAGGAAGAGATTATGCACAAATTTCACGAATCCGTTGGCGTGAATATCGAATTGAATAGCGATAGAACAGTAGCAACTAGGTGTAGAAAATACAACCATGCCGTACTTTTAAGCGAAACCGCACTAGAGAATAACGAACTGTTCGAAGTTACCATTCAAGAAATTAATCGCGGATGGTGTGGTTGCTTGAGGATAGGTGTTGTGAGTAACGAGAGTGGAAATCGACTTACTTCCATGAATCTTGTACCTGACTTGTCGTCCATTCCCTCCGATGCGTGGTACTTAATAGGTAAGTATTTCATTCTTTCAGTGAATAACTGCACGTATTTCGGATTATTTCAACTATATTTGAAACAATTAGGTAACGAGGTAAGACATGCGGGATATGTTTTGTGCTTGAACTACTGCCCCAGCTTAGAATGGCTGTGTGTCGGCGATAAAATAAGCATGAAGCGCACACAGGAGGGTAATTTAAAATTTTACATAAATGGCGAAGACATGGGTGTTGCAGCGTCTAATATACCCGAGATGGTATACGCGATAATCGAGCTCTTTGGCAGTACTGTAGCTGTCAGCATTACTAGTAGTAAACAGCAAAATAACGTGATATCTCCGAACGCTAGTCTGAGATTACAAGATTCTTTGGAACTCTTACTCGACCCTATGCCGCCAGTTTTAAGAAAGTACGAACGCGTTAAGTAAAGTTACCATAATGGTATACTTATTATCATTAACTTACTTTTATTATATTGCCCTTTTACAGTGATGCAGGAATGGATACGTCTATTGAGGTGTCCGAGGGCAAGCTGGTAAACGAGGTGACACTAACACCAACGCAGCCCATTAATAATATAACTGGTGAAGCTGATTGGAACTACGAATTTCATGAAAATCATGGAAGAAATATTCAGCTGGAAACAAAATCTATTGCAAAGAGAGTAGCAAGTTATAATCAAGGTAATAAGATTAATTTTTCCTATTCTCCATTCCGAATTTACATATCACTTAATACATTATCTATCGTATCTACAACGTTTTAGGCGTAGTAATGTCTAGTCGCCCCTTGATAAAAGGCAAGCCATTTCAAGTGAAAATAGAAAAATTAAATGACAGATGGGTATCCAATATTCTCTGCGGTGTCTCTTGCATATCCCCGGAAAAAGCAAGCTTTCCGTTGACAGCGCTTGGATTTAAACGTCACTCCTGGATAATTTGCAGCGATTGGATATCTCACAATGGCACCAGAGTAAGTTCTTATCACAGAACCCCTGAAACAGCATTGATCATTTATGTAGCACAATGTATCGCACATTTTCCTCCCAGGTGAAATCGCGATATGGCGCCGTCTTAGAAACCCTGCAGTGTAACTCAACAGTGAGTCTGCTGATCGACGAGGACAATAGACTACACTTGCTTGTTGATGGTGTGGACCAAGGAGTAGCAGCCACGGACCTGCCATTATATGTATATGCCGTGATCGATCTCTACGGACAATGCGAACAAGTATCTATAGTTGGACCTAACATTGAACCTGTTTACACAAACTCTCCCATTGACAATGCCACGGTAGTCGCTCCCATCGAATCCACAAGACCAGAACTAGAAGACGTGGATAATTCGCGAGAAAAAGCCGATTTGGAGTGTCATGAAAAGGAAAACGCCGTGCCAGCTACGTCCTCTCACATTTCGCCTCCAGTCTCACCTTGCGTACAAAATCAGTGTGGTGCTAACGTCAAGTACGACAACATGGCAGAGTACGTGTCCTTGACGCGTAGCAATAACGAGTCAAATAACATGATGGAAAACAAGAGCACACCCAGTATGTCCTGTAGCAACAATTCGGACTCTAGTACCGACATGAGCAACGAGACAAGGGGAAATAGACATAAGAACTTCGTGGAGGATCAAGTGCAATCAAACGACAGCAACATCTCGAATAATACAGTGGAAAACAACGAGGAGGAGGCGGCTCTCGATCAAGATCATCATACACTGGTGAGCGTGCTAAGCACTAGGAACGAGCGAACCAACGTCGAGATGAATAACGCGACGAACATTATCATCAAGAACGTTACCGCAACGAGCGCGAGTAACATGACTAACCTAAACACGGCGATCAATTCGACGAACGCCAACAACGCGATTAACGAAAGCATTGCGTCCAATAGCCAAGTGAATAATTTGAGTGCCGGCCATACGAACAATGCGCCCGCTAGTCTGTTAAGCGCCTCGCAGATCGGCTCCCTTTCCTGTCACAATATCTCGCCGAATGCCCTCTGCAACGCCACGACCGACGTGTCGAACGTCTCCTCGAGTTTCCACGAGTTGCACTCGAACATAAGTTGGGACAACACCTCGTCGACGCACGACAATTCGGTCAGCGGCAACACCGTACTTCCGAGCCAGAACAGGATTGGGAATCACATACACAATTCATCCTCTATGCAGCTTATGCAAGCTCTTTCTCTACCGTCCACTCCCCTAGGAATGACCACGCCACCTGCAAAAAAGTGCGAGTATCTGACAGCGTGCACGAGACTGAAGAAGTCGCTCGTCTTGCCGGACGAGTTCTTTTCTCAGGATGACGCTTTGTGTTACTGCAACACATGTTACAAAGTCGAGGCCGATAGTACGATATGTAAGAAGGGTGAACCGCCTGCGGAATTCGCTGTGCCGATCGGCTGGACCAGATTCGCCTTGAAGCAAAGTATCAACGCGAATCAGATACCCCAAGGCACGACGGACAAGTGGCACGTTGCCTTCTACGGAGTTCGTCTCGACGCCATCAGGTGGATTTAAAAGATTTATTCGTTTCTTTGTTACACTTTTAGCTTCTTGAATAAAGTATATATCTATGCTCATTAATACTCGAATTGCAATGCATTTCTTAGGTTGATACTGGACAGAGGGGAGCTCATGACCAAAGAGCAATTAGACTTGGGCAGTTTGATGACGAACCTGAAAACCGAGGAACAAAATCCGCAGGTGGTATTCTCTCCTAGCATAAAATACGCTGCTTCTGAGGAATTCGCTCGAGAATGTCCGTGAGTATCATCTGTCATCAAAATTATACATAAAATTGATTCACCATGCAGGATATAACCCTAGATGTGACTGTGGGTGTACTTCACAGGTACATCGACACAGAATCGAAAAAGAAACTTAACGCTTCAACGGCATTCCAATTGTTGGTGAAACCTGGCTCGTATACGATAGGTCCTGGCAGTAACGACGACAGTGATCTGCAATTCGAGGGCAGTAAATGGGCCACCAAAGAAGCTGGCGCCACGGTAATCGTGGCTCTGCTCATTCATCTCGATGGATTTTAACCAATCCCGCACGATGACCACAGAAAAAACGTTGTTCGTCAAACGTGCTCACGGTACGAGCACCAAGCCCGTTTGATCGTAAAAACGAGTGTACATAAATATTAACGTAACGTAACGTAATTATAGGAAGACTTTTGAACTCAATTTTCTTCTTGAATTCCGCGCTGTATATTTACGTTGATACGTAGGTAAGTTTCTTTTGCACATTAGACATTTAAGAATAGCGATCGATTGTTTCGAGTAGTTGAAAGTTACTCGAAGTTTTCGTTGACTTCAAATTCAGTGTATAGTGTAAACAGATCTATTTAAACTAGAGGCGTAACCTTTTCGCTGACAGTTAATTGCCAGTTCATAATCACCGGTTAATTAAAAAGAAACAGTAGCTCGAGTATCGAATACACAAAGTATGTATTATATGTTATACACTTAAGCATAGCTACTGGCCTAGGTTAACGGCTCACGCGACAGAGATTATAACGATATATTTGCACTGACGACGCGGATTTGCCATCCGTGCCGGGGACACACCAATTTGACGCTCGTGCTTGATGCCTAATTAATACCAAATCTCTAAGTATTTGCATTATAAGTAGATGCATATTATCCCTAAATATCTTTTTTTAAGAGGCACCATTCCGCAGCATCAATGAAGAATCATGTAATGTCTATAATCTAGAAATAAACAATGCAACAGCATTATGACACCAAATATCGAGTTAAGAAAATGAATTCCTACAAGGGAAGGGCAAATAATTACTTTTGGAAGCATTTCGTCTCGCAACGCGATTGTTATTCGCAAATGTCATGTCTACTATTTATAAACGAATACAAATAATATAAATGAAAACAAACGATGTACTTGCATACATATTTTCCGATTACCCTTGTGAAGTTCTCAGCGCCAAGAAGAAATTTATGGAAACCGCTGTGCGAGTGTTACGTAACAAAAACTTTGTTTTCCAACAAGAATAACCCTTGCGGTCTTCTTCCGTCCTCACCTCTCTCTCCTTTCCCGCTAATCTTCTTAATTATTTTTTTTTTTTATCGTTAGACTGTCTTTCGAGCGTATTACACCCAAATCCGCACGTTCTGATCCCAGGAGCAAGTGGCAACAGCCATCCCATTTCCAGCGACGGACAAGGACGTCACGCGATTTTCGTGACCGGACAGGACGCCTCGAGGAAGAGATTTAAATAGCAGTAGATTAGCTCACAACTCGAATATTTACCATTTTTTTTAAAGCAAAATATTGCTGGAATATTTGCACGAATTATTTACCATTGTGTTGATTCTTCAGTGTGTCCCATATGTGGATAGAATTGTCATCGCTCCCGCAGAAAATGAATCTACCGCTGAGGGATAGGCCGCATGACGTAAAACCCGGATTTGAGGCTGGCGGCTTAAACGTGGCCAACTGCTGATCCGATCTGAAGTCCCACAGTCTCGCCGTCTTGTCCTCCGAAGCCGTTACGAAACCCTGTCCGGAGGGATGATACTGCGGAAAAACGTTATAAATGATGAAATAAATTTGACCGCAGTACAAGAAGCAAATCATCGTAGTCACTGATATTCCCATTAAATTTCCAATGTTCAAAAATAAAATAAGATGTTTCTTTTCGATAATAATCACGTTTTTATTTACCCTACGGCGTAGCATTAAAGGGTTTAAAGGGATAATGAGGATTTTCTTACGCAAACTGAATTGACGTCAGCATCGTGGCCGAAGAAAGTTTGCTTGGCCTTTTCTTCCCGCAGGTCCCATAATTTGCACGTTTTGTCGACTGACCCGGTGACATAAGTATTGCCGTCCGGGGAAAGACTGATACTGACCACGTCGCCTGCATGCGCGCAGAAATCCGTTGTCTTTTTATTCGCTTCCAGGTCCCATATGCATCTAGAAAGCATAGATTAAAACAAAAAAAGCAGCTGATATATTTCAGTACCATGGAAGTAGGAGGATCGATTATTCTAGTCGGGCACAATTCAAAAAGGCCAATGTACACATCCGCCTTTTTATTTCTAAGCATTGTATCAGGTTGAAAATCTAACTGAATCACAAATTTAGCTCAACGAGTAAACCTACCAGCTACTTTCTGGGCATATTGCTGTTTAACATGTGTATCTTTAAAGATGGAGAGAATTAAGAAGAAATGTCAATAGGTCGATAGAATAATTTACACTTTGCAAAATCATGTCAAATCTCAAAAAATGCCCTCTTAGCAATTGCAGTAATTTTTTCTAAGAAACAACATTTTGAGCGCTTCGATATAATTAGCGTTAAAAAGGGGAGGAGATCGGACCTTCTTGTATTAATAAAATTGATAGAATTTAGTTGCATAAATAAACAGTGCTTATAATGGTAAAACTAGGACATTGGCGCTTCTACTTCCAAGGTAGAATCTAATATTAATCGCAATTCCAAGTAGGTCCCTACATCTTCATATCTCCCGATCCAGTGATGATCCTCTTGTCTTCGAGAAATCTGCAGGAGGACAGGAAACCCTCGTAACCCAGAAGTTCTCTAACTATCTTCGCGGAACCCGTGGCGTCTCGATTGTTAACGTCATAAATGGTGCACATATTGTCCATGCCGCCGCAGGCGACGAAATTACCGGATGGCGCAAAGGCCACGGACATTACCCATGCCGAGCGCAACGGTATTACCTGCACCTTATTTCCAGTCCACGAATCCCAGATTATCAATTTTCCATCGAGCGAGCCCGTTACACAGTGCCTAAAATGCAATCCCATTTAACGATCCTTCCTTTTAACAAGAAATAAAAAAAAGGCAACGCTTCCGACTTTGCTCAAACTCATATCGCAATTTCTTCGATGTACTGCGTTATGCGATGGCAAAAACGTTGATGTATATCGAGTTCTTTCCCTCGATCCAACGTCAAATTAAACTTCACTCGACTCTCGCTAACTCTATTTAAACATTCTATTTAAAAATTCTCTTGGAGAGAGTTGGAATGAGCTATACGGGAAAGAACGGAGCGTTTTACGTGGTTTTAAGATTTTAGTAACGATCGGAAAATCTTTTGGTCGTCGCTCGTGCAAAGGTGTTGCAAGAGAGAGCGCGACGCGTTACGGTCGAAAGAGCCTTCGATAGAAATGGGGTAACTGGTGATCGAAACTGACCTACTGTCGCCGCTGAAGTGTACGGAATTCACCTTGTTGATATGGCCCTTCAGTAATTTCTTCGTACTCAATTTGACTTTTGGCGCATCCGATGCACCACTGCAAGCTTCCTCGAGAGTGGTATCCTGCTGTTTCTTCTGGTCCTCCTGATAAACCACGATCGATGTTTAATTATTATTAACCATCGACGTCTTTTGAAAATATCTATGTAATACTTTTCATATTAATCATAATATCGGTTGTATTTAAATAATCGAGCTCAAACAACCGACGATCGATCGAACGTCTCGTATCGCGATACTCTAGCCAAGCGCGTGAATAATTTTTTCGATGTTCTCCAAATCGAATCAGTTTGACAGCTACTTTCGCGCTTTCAATTTGTGAGATGAAAAACCTTCGTGATTCGAATAGCACGGAAAGGTGTAATGGACCTTGCACTTGTTAATGAGATCCTCGAGCTCTTTCTTTAAAGCTGTCGTTTCTGCGTCGTCCTTTCCCATCTTGCCGACTCAGCCCCTTGAAATTCTACCTCTACGTATCGCGTGAGTATTCCGGCCGAAACGAGACACCTGTGATGATAAATGTGCGAGTACTAGGAAGCGATTTCCATCAAAACGCGAAAGAAGCCTCGACATCGTCTAGCCCGCTGCCCCAGTAATTGTATTAAATCACTGCTTAATCCCATTTGTTAGGCATTAGCTTGCCTCGTGCGGGTAACTTAATTACCTACATACACAGCAGCCATTATTATTGCACGTGCATTTTTTCCATCCAGGAGGAATAATCATTCGATCGAAAATTATTCAGGAAGCGAAGAGCCTTGGGGAATTTGTACTTGAAGGAAAGGAAGGGGGTAATCGAGATCTATGTAACTAATGATGTTTTCTCAGGATGGGAGAAGAGGATCTATGTAAATTTTACAAATTTGTCTTCACTACATATATTATATTACATCACTTTATGATATTTTTATTGCATCCCAGTATTTTATATTAACCTTACAAGCTAATTGGCAATGGAACGCGCGAATATTTCTGTGTAAGCTCCTGAGTGTATCTGCACAGTTCCAGGAACCACGAGAGGAAAATAATTGGACACGGTGTCGTGAGCCTTCCTTCTTCTCGATTACAAAAACAACAATCCGATTCGCTTTCGAATCGGTCGCTTTCACCTATAAAATCTTTGATATCGATCGGACGCGACCCATTGTGTTCATCGCTTCCCGGTAGAAGTTTTAGCCACGTGGATGACATCCTATTGCCGGCACCCAAAACGTGCGAATGTCGGATTAAAGTTTAATCTTATCCGAAGAGTCTTATCGGACACTGAAACGCTATGTTGAATCGCGGTTTACTCTCGTACATCCTCATATTTCTGTTCGTGAGTGAAATAAAGTACAGCGATGGTGAGAACAGGAGCACCGACACGTGTGCCGTGAATTTAAAGCAAGATGCGTACGTTATTGCGAACGATCTGTCCTGCGTGCAAAATCCTTCGACATCCTTCGTCGATCGTTACAAGTCGGAGAAGCCACTCCAGGGGTCGGAAATTCGCCTGGAAGGTAACTTTAATTCTTCCAAGTATTTTCTTCGGTCAAACTATCCTAAACTGGACTAGTTTGATGAAGTTTGAATACCAGTCTCTGCATTCGCGCTGCATCTTCATTTCCTCCGTTCCGCCTGTTCACATTTCTGATTATGGTATAGTATACTACAATATAGTATAGTACATACAATACTGTGCAAGCTTCATATTCCTCATTCCATCGTTACTAAGGTCCACTTTCGTCACGTTGATACGCTCATCCGTGGCAAGTGACACCTAGCGTAAGCCTACAACGATGCACCGGATCTAAATGCAGTAGGGTGCAGTCGGTAAGCATCCTTTCGACGGTGTCTCGAACAGAACAAATTACTCTAGGAATGTAAATGTTATTCCATACGTATCATATCTGTCAAGATTCTTCTACGATGAGTCATTTTATCCTGAAAGAATTTCAACGACAAACAACAAGGACGGAAATACTTTTGAGCTTCTGTAAATTCGTAGAATTGGTGTAGCTCAAGCATGGACTTTGCGAATGGAAGCTTTAAACGCCCTTTTGATGAGGCTTAAGAAAGAGTAAGCCTCCGTTAGTCCTCGTATCCTCCCGCAAAATCTTTCGTGCGGTCATTTTCTCGAACTGTCAACCGGCGCGCTCACGTGCCGAACGTGCTTATTACGGGTAGTAGGTTTCGTTCAAAAAGTGTGGGAGTAGCGGCAGCAGCACCACCGAACTTGGTTTCCATTCTTGGATGTAGCTCTCAGTCGGGACGGTGTGTTCGATGTGGCCGTCGTACGGGTCTCAAACTGCGTTTCGACCTTTCACCCCCGGCCTTGTGTGTTAACTCAAGATGTACGGGAAGAAAATCGGATGCTGCCTGCTATGGAGCGTATTTCTGACGTACCACGTGGTCAGCAAAGCTCCACCGTCGACGGACATAGACGGTAACACATCTATCCCCCTGTCTTTCTCGTTTCACCCCCCAACCCTTGGGCTTTTTTTTCCGCGGGCAAGCGCGCGCCTGAAAAACCGTTGGATATTCAGTCTATACCGATATTTCTCGTAGCAGTTCTCGAAATGACGTATACGAAATGACGTATAATTGATATTGCTTGATACTATCCTACTTCTTCCGCATTCTGTCAATTCAAATGTCTTGCATTGACCTATACGGCAGTTCCTCGTACTCGATTCCGAAATGACACGTACTTTCATATTATATTTCATTATATCATTAGATTTGCAGTTTGTCAATGCGTTTATTCGATTATCTATTATGTTTTTGTTAGACAAATCGAAATGTGTTTTTGACATTAATACTCTTATTTTTATAATTTATCGAAGGCACGCATTTACGATCTTTTTCCATTTTTTTAACGTCTTAGAATTAATCATAGGCGATTGTAGTTTGAGTGTCGAAGGACTTGCGTCGGAAAATCTTTCGTATCTTTTCTCGAATGTAAGTCGAAAGACCGCTGCAGGAGGGCTAATGATAGACTATCGTATATTTTTTTTTTTCGAGCCCAAACAGAGGGAAAGTCGCGGTGCAACGACCCCAAAGGCATAACTGGTTTTGGTGCATGAGAAGTGCCATTATTTTTTTTTTTTTCTGACCATCGTGGTTTTGCGTACGAGCGCCGAATGACGATAAAATGTGAATATTCTTATACAATGAATTCTTTTAATGCAACGGCCACTCGACGCGTTTTCTCTTATTTCTGTTTATCAAACATGTGGGCTGCAGATAGACGTTCGCGATGATAGCTGACCTCTTTTAATTTATTCTCCAGTGAAATCACGATGAGCAAGCTGATGACATAAGTTTGACCACATATCGACAAAACCAGGCATCCTTGGTATTGTACGAATATCTTGGTTTACTCCGTAAGAAAGTAATTTTGAAGGACAGAATGAATTTAAGTATTTTCGTTGGAAGTTGGAAAAGGGTCAACAGGGGCTATCAATGGGGAGCATAATATCTTATACACGACCATGCTTCGTAGAAATTTCAACCTTGCGTAACTTATAGTCCGTAGCTTCTATCACTTCTCTTGAATAATTTCCATTCCTTCAGCAGACCACGAACCCCTCTTCTTCTTACCATGTCCATCGATCAGATCGCAGGGAAATAATTGTAATTCGTGCGCCGCCAAGCGTGTATCGTTACACGTGTACATATCTTACTCCTTCGACAGGCCATAGACCTTCGTTCTTTTAACTTTATTCGATTACTGAAGTGCGGTAGAATGATTCTGTACATTACATTCGACAACTCCACGGTGCGCCTTAGCGTTACGCACTTTCGTATCATAAGCGTACACAACGGCTATGGAATTAATTGGCGCAACAAGACGATGTGCTGGCCCTATTATGAGAATTACGATGCAAATTTAATAAAATGCCACGGTTGAAATATCGCATTGCTCTCAAGGATGAAATGAAAATGTAATCGAGGTCTCGTGGGCGGTTAGATCTATAGGCGACGCGTGATAGAACGAGGACGTACTTTCGCTTTGGCGGATTTTCGACGCTTTTATATTAACAGGAGTTCCTAGTGCGTATGAACATAAAATTGACTCGCTGATTCTTTTGTTCGCGGAATAACTGGATCGAGTGCATAGTCCCTATCATTTCATTTCCGGCTGTGACCATCATATGAGCATCTAAGTACGTGACTCCCTGTTACCTCAGAATTGAAATTTCCAATCCGAACACTTTGTCCTTTCGACGCGGGCCGTTAATTATCTCCGACGAGCTTTATTATTACAATCATTACCTTTTTCATCGTGCAATATCCATTTTCTGTTTATCAACAGTAATATATAAAAGTCTTTAAAACTATTCTTATCTATATTTATCTATATTGATCGATAACCTTTCTTTTTATCGCACTAGCGCTTACGAGAGATCCAAATGGTGCATAGTGGTGCATTGCAAAACATAGTCATTATCGATTATCGTGGAGACCGAAAGACGAATTAAATCAATGCCTTTTCTTTTCCACGTTTTTCTCAGCCTAGTGCTTTTTCTCGTTCTCCCGCGGGATAAGATCACGCCAGTTTCACTGTTATCTGCGTGAGATCGTGTCATTCTTACGCAGCCGGCGAACTCAGTTAGCATTGCGGTCGTGATGTCACGTCGAAAAGTAGCTCCAATGGAGTACCTCGGAAAGCTCCTATAGCGTGCCGCATGCTCCGCCCAGGCCGCGTGGCGGTCGCATTGTTCCTTGAGCATTACACGTAACCGATTATTCGCGACGTCGTTGCTACTCGTGGTACACGATGCCTAAGTACCTAAGTAACGAGACAAGTAACGCTGGTCAAATATGAGATAAATGTAAATACTCGCTCGATGTGAAAATCCTAGAAGATACCCGTATCTAAGTGCCATAAATTTAAATCTTGGATAATGAACAAAGATATAATGATGTTAAAAGTTTCATTCGGTTGAAGGGCCTTTCTCAAATAAATATTAATCTAAAAAGCGACATTTCGAACGTCTCACCGCGTTCCTTATCGAGCTGAGGAGAAAACGATACACTATGGCAAATGGATGGAGCAAAACTATGTATGAAGATAATATAAAGTAGAATGTACGTGCAGCATATCTTAGAGCTAATTGCAAACAAAAATTTATAAGTATAAAGTAGAGAAGAAGTAAGAATATGTACAGAGTTCTATCGGTTTTACGAAGAGGGGGAACCTGATAATAGCCAGATTTATAATTAATCGCAAATTGTAGTCAGAATAGATTCTGGATTACGCAAACGTTTTTAAATAAATGTTTATATGAAAAAGGTTCTTCACCCGAATCAAACGTTCTTTCAACCTTATTACCAGAAAGAGCGATTAATCTACTTCTTCAAAGTTGTAAGGAATTTATGCTATTTTTTTGGACGATTTAATTTCTTTATTAAGCTTCGAGAGTTATTTGGTTCACGTTATTTATGTGACCACGAATGATATTTTTTAATGAAAAATTTCGCGAATCCTCATAATCTTGATAATCGTTGTCTGAAGTTTAAGAAGTGAAAGACGCTCCTGAGCTTTATGGAGTAATGAATTCGCCTCGGTGCTGTACAGGTTTCACCTGTTCAGGCGCCAGAGGTAGAGCAGGAAGGTTCAAAAACCTTTTGCTTTGCCGTTTGTATTTAACTTTGATATTCACTTATATTTAACACGTTCCGTGCTGCGTGGGGTTTATAAACCCCACGCAGAATTTCCCGTTCAGGTTATATAGAATTTTCCTTGCTAAACGAAAAATTAAAGAAGAATTGTTTCTTACCAAGTATAAAAATCGTAAGACATATGTTAGACGCAAATTATAATAGCGTGGCGAGACATACCCTGCATGGATTAAATGAAAGTCAATAATAAGTCCGAAAGTAACGAAAAATCGATCCGGCAAGGAACGTGTTAATTTAAATATCCACTTCTAAAATAGAACAGATATACGAATAAGTATCTGATGAAATATATAACGATGATCACAGATGTTCTGATATTCACCGTCGCATCGAACGAGACGGATGGTTTCAAGATGTTCCTAAGGTCCGCCGAGGTCTATGGGATGCGAAACAACTTACATGTACTCGGCTTAGGCGAGGCGTGGAAGGGCGGCAATATGCAATATGCAGGTGGAGGCTATAAAGTCAATCTTTTGAAGCAGGCCTTAGAGAAATATAAAGACGACAAAGAGAGGATCGTCATAGTTACCGATAGGTTTGTATCGTCAAAGGGTAATCGAATTACTCAGACATTGATTTACCTTACCCCTGTTTCTTGGACCTAATTCAGAAACCTCTGATTATTGGTGGTTGGTGCTATAAACCTTGTCCATTTTTTTCAGTTACGATGTGATATTTCTTAACGAATTGGAGGAGATCGTTGATCGATTTTTGGCCAGCGGAGCCCGAGTTTTATTCTCTAGCGAGACAACCTGTTGGCCAGATAGGTCATTGGCCTCCAAGTATCCGCCGGTCGCCCGAGGGAAGCGTTATCTAAACTCTGGAGGCTTCATAGGCTACCTTTCGGACGTCTACTCTATCGTGAGCCTGGTGGAATTGAAGGACGAGGACGACGATCAGCTGTTCTACACGAAAGTTTATCTCGACGAGGAAATTAGGACTCGTCACAAAATCAAGCTGGACCACAAATCGGAAATCTTCCAGTGTCTCTACGGTGCGGTAGGTGAGGAAAGTGATTTATACTTATGCTGAGCCAACTCTACAGGAACTATTACTGATTCGCGAGGAAAACGAAATAACGATCAGCTATGAGTCACGGATGGAATGTCGTTCGAAGTTTAACAGCGGATCATCCTTTACAGCCGATGTCGAGCTGAGATTCAAGGGGGAGGATGCCTATCTGCAGAACACCGCTTACAACACCGTGCCGTTGATATTACACGGCAATGGTCACAGTAAGATCGTCTTAAATTCTTTGAGCAATTACCTGGCGCACGCATGGAGCCCCGAAGAAGGCTGCTTAGCGTGCTGGGAGAATACCATCGAGCTCGATAAGAGCAAACCGGAGACCTTTCCGAGTATCTCGATCGCCGTATTCATCGAGCAACCCACACCATTCCTGGAAGAATTTTTCCAAGCCGTGTATCGCCAGAAATATCCGAAATCGAAGCTGCACTTGTTCATTCACAACGCCGTGCCCTATCACGAGAAAACGGTCCAGACCTTCGTCGATCGTTTCGGCAAAGAGTATAAAAGTCTGAAGCAGATTCTCCCAAGCGACAATGTCGAGGAGGTCAACGCGAGGAATCTCGCGATGTACGTTTCTACAGATTTTTATCCTGAGCCACGTAGTAAATTCCTAAATATTGTTGCAGCAACAAAGACAATAGTGCTTTTTTTTGAACTATATAGTACACAAATCTGTACCACGCTTTTCCACCAGCGCCTTTGTAGAAGTAATTTTTAAAGCGTTTGGAGCAAGTTTTTATGTGGAAATAATGTCGTCCGTTTTTAGGGAATATTGTTTGACAAAGAATTGCTCCGGATACTTCTCGATCGACTCGGTATCGCACTTGGACAACGAACATACGTTAAAATTGTTGGTGGAGCAGCAGAGAGGCATCGTCGCACCCCTCTTGGTTCGACCGCTTAAAGCATGGAGCAATTTCTGGGGTGCGACGACCAACGACGGCTTCTACGCGCGGAGTTTCGATTATATGGAGATCATCAAAAACGAGCGCAGGTAAGTTGCACCGTTAACTGATTCGCGTTCGAAAAAAAAAGCAGACCCATCAGTTGTCAACGTCATTTGATTCTCTTTACGTTACTATAGCGTACATATCGTAACAACTTACATGTTCAGGTATATAGCGCGTTTAAGAAATTCTCAATACGTCCTGGAAGAATTCATAGATAATATTAGTTTACCATACGTAGTCTAATGACGGTAAAGTCCACGATTATGTCCTCTCAATTCTAAACCCATGTTTCCACTTAATCGAAAGCAATGGAGAAGTCAGTCTTGAAGGATCTGCGATCGATGCTGTACATGTTGTCAGCCGTGCATTCGTAGACTCCGGCGTCCATCTGGGTCGCAGGATCGATCTCGAGCTTTGATTTCACCCTATCCGTCCCAACCTGCCACTCGTGTACCTTCACGACAGAATAACGTATCGTTATTGCTTCTGAGCAACGTGAATCCTTTTACGTTAATACGACATACTAACGTGCAGATACAGATGCGAATATATCTCGGATCCATCCTTGAACCACGTAATGTGGGGACGTGGATTTCCACGAGCAACGCAAAGGAAGGCTATCTTGTGCCCCAGAACGTACTCCAGATCAAAGTGCGAAGCCAGCAGTATCTTCGCACCCTGCAAGCGACGACGCGTTTTAGCGCGAAATTTCTAGCATCGAACAAACTATAAGCCCACATACGTCATGATTGTTGTAATACTGGTCACTCTCAGGATCGCGATACTTTCCAGTAATGGGCAATCCAAGCTGCACTTTGGATTTGGTCCTGCCTCTGGACCTCCCTCTACGACCAACGATTTCCTGACAGTTTAGCAGGATTATGGCTAATAATATTAGCATCATCGCGGGGCGTTGCATGATAATCTGAAAGCCGGAGGAACGATGTCTTCACCTTTGATTTACCTCGAAAAATTTCTCACGCGCTGGGGAGAGGGAATTCGTGATTCTAAGGACGTTTCATGATAGAAAATAGGAGAGAATACGTTCACCTGCCGGGTAAAATTCGTTCCAAATACATTCTGTAGATACTCACAGGTCTGCTGGCAACGTATAACGGTCACACGGAACTCCTATGCAACTGACAGCCACCTACTCATTACTCCCCTAGTGTCCTCTCCTATCTATTACAGACCTGTACGCAGATATCGCTCTATTATATGTGTTGCATGTACATGCACTGTTATTTCTTTGGCACCTACTGCAATACGGTCGTCATCAGATTCTAAATCTCTCATCCATTATCCTGTTATAAAATCGGGCGCGTTATGGTTGCAAGGGAAATGAAATCGAATGCTAAGGGGATCAGAGTGATGCGACGCTCTTTTGCGTTTTCTAGATCGACCAACGACCGAGTTTGGAGAGGCGAGAGTTATTATTGGAGGATTATACAAAATAATTTATTCTCTTGGCGCAATAGCAGTAAAAATACATTAAAATTGTCGTCAAATAAAGGGGTGCGGATTTCTTCTTTGACTTTATCTACGAATCTCGCTATTGTACGGCCACGTTTTCCTCGCTTTAAGACAATGACGTGTCGTTTTTTATATGTATACTCCATTCCTAGCATTGTAGGCGTATCTCCCTTATAGAAGCCAATTATGGGTTAATGGATAGAAGCTGGGGGAACCCGGAATATACAATTGTAGAGTATATACAGAAAATCTCTGTAATAGGGGAATCAAGTATTCTCTGTAAGGACCTATGGATTATTTTTCACGTATTACTTGCAAATTATTCCTTTATTGGTAAAATTGAGCAAATGGTCAACTCAAGACTTTTTGGGTGTCTCTCCTCAGTCTTTCGTTTTACGCTTTGCGTTCTCTCCTTTTTTTTTTTTTTGCAAAACTATTAACGTCACAAAAAGTTTTTACTCCAAAATTTCATCTTGTACTATATGTCTATCGGTGTCTGATGCAATGATTTCTATATTAAGATCATACAAATTCTCTAATTGTATGTAATCCATAGTGGTAGCCTCATTATACTATACTAAACTACAGCGCTTATTAGATGCATGTCTTTAACTACATTATACTATTGTAACGGCCGCAGAATTTGAATGTCGGCTTTAACAATATGATCACAGATTTATGATCAAGTACCAACTTTAATAGGAGATCATGACATAATCTGTTCTGAAACTCCTTCGGTCAACCGCATACTGATTATCTGCTTGACACTCATAGTACCCTGCATCCTTTTGCGTGGCTGGATCAATTTCCATCTTAGACTTTATCGTATCGTTACCAACGGACCATTCGTGTACCTGTATTAAAGTATGCAAACAGCTTTTATTTCAATTCCACAGAGTATTTTTTTTTCTTGCTCAAGTAAATTTACACGTACCTGGAAGAATTTATGATGGTACAATTCAATTCCATCCTTCAACCAAGTGATCTCCGGTCTCGGGAAGCCGACAGCCATACAAAAGAATGTGATTTTTCTTCCCAACATGTATTCCAATTCGAAGTGAGATGCTTTTACTATTTTTGCACCCTATAAGGAATTGTTTAAATCTGCAGGGTTATTTTTGGACTGATGCACCACAGTTTGAGTTTGGTTTGTAGAAGCGTAGACAAAGACAATTGAAAGTGTAACTATATTGGAATTATTTATTTGACTTGAATGCACGTTAATGTGCGAGATGATAACGTTGTTCATTTTGATCCTACAATATGGGACTTACATCCTTATTTTCGTAATAGCCAGCACTTGCTGGATTTCGATGTGGTATCAGTATAGGCATCCGAGAACCATACATTCTTCCTCTTCCACGGCCTCTACTACTTCCTCTCCGTCCTCCACCTTTGGCTGTTTCTACACTTATCATCAATGTGGATAATAATAGCAAGAAGATCCAACATGTCGACATTTGACCTGCAATTAAAAGATATCTGAAGTATTTATCTAACTTACCTGCACAAGGATTATTCTGCACAAGGATTTTGCACAAGACTGATCTTAAAATTACTATTCCCATAGATAAACTCAGAAACAGAACACCTTTATATCTTCAAAGACGATGTGAAATGAGTACAATTGTTGTATCACTCGATGAGATTAATGTTCAGTATTAAAGCCACAAACCGCTTGTGGGTTGCATTGTTTGCGCATTGTAACGTGTTGTATGTCAGATTTTCATTGTAATCAATGATATCGCGCGCTTACCCAGATTATATCGAACCTGTTTACGACGATCGACGGGCGGACACCGGCCGTTTTGGATCCGCTTGTCCCTACAGCGTAAAATACGAATGGACTCGCGATGCTCGATGGGCATGCTGTAGCTGGTGTCAGAGTTATGAATCTCAATTGGATAATTATACATAACCAATTGCTAGTATGCTCATCAGCCAATCACGGTACCAGGGCGACTGCCTTACCACATATTTAAGCGGTAGTCTCTGAAAAACAACATAGTAGGACCGGCAAACAAATCAGCTGGCCCCACTACTCTGGCCTTGTGCGCTCTTGCACTGACCTTAGGCCGTCAAGATAGTCAAGGTTGTGGGGTAATCATAGGTCGACCATTATCCTTGCTTCAGGGGTCTCTGGAACGTGCCATTCATCAGCAACTGTTACTTGATCAATGCCACGCTCATCGCCAACAAGGAAACCAGGCCGCTGTATTCCGAGGGAGATTTGGACACAGAGATGGCCTTTGCCTTCAACAACAGAGCACGCTCTATATTTATGTATGTCAGCAATAGGCTCGACTTTGGGCATCTTGTTAATCCGGACACTTATGACACTCAACTGACCAATCCGGATTTTTATCAAATTATGGACAATAAACTTGACTGGCAAAAGAGGTATATACACGAGAATTATACGGAGAATTTCAATCCAGATAATACACCGATTCAAGTAAGTCCGGGGAGTGGATATGTTAATTTTCAGTGTCTTTGAATAGAATCTCTTATATCACTTTCTTGTAGCCCTGTCCTGATGTTTATTGGTTTCCCATCGCTAACCGTCGATTCACAAAAGAAATGATAGAAATTATGGAAGCATTTGGCAAGTGGTCTGATGGGACAAATCATGTAAGGATTTCAGTCTTAAGTTTTTTTTTAATAATATAAAAAATGTTTTTTGTTTTTATGAACTGTAGTGCATGAAGTACAGCCCAAAAGTAGATCAGGTCTTCCAACTTTAGCAAAGTTATTGTTCTGAATTGCAATGAATATCCATTATAAAAATAATCTATTACAATTAATGAATTTGTTGACAGGATCCAAGACTATCGGGTGGTTACGAAAACGTACCTACTCGTGACATTCACATGAATCAAGTTAGATATGAATCACACTGGCTGTACTTCTTAAAGGAGTATGTTAGGCCACTACAGGAACTCGTGTTCCTTGGATATTATCATGATGTAAGGTTCTATTTAATTTTAATGCATGTACAACTATTTTTAGGATCCACGTATTGAGGGTGGATATGAAGCAGTTCCAACTCGAGATATTCACATGAAACAAGTCGGTCTCCGAGATGCGTGGTTATTGTTTCTTAAAGACTTTGTCGCTCCATTACGAGAACGTGTCTTTATAGGCTATCAGGAAGACGTAAGAATAAAAAAAAAATTGCAATCGGGCAATCGGTGATAGCGTCACAGTGCACACAATGTACATTTTTGCACTCCGTAAATGCACAAAGTTGAGAATACAATTTAATGGAGAACCGCACATTTTGTATCTATTGCTAAGGGCTAGTTATAGGTATCGGAAGCTTTTTTTTTATGGAACAGTGGCGAATATATATACAATTTCTTGCTTTAGTTTTAAAGACTCTTACCTACACAACATTCCAAAAATATTTTTTCCAACAGCCACCCCGTTCTCTCATGAACTTTGTCGTAAGATATCGGCCTGATGAACAACCATCTCTGAAGCCACACCATGACAGTTCCACATATACGATCAATATTGCCTTGAACCAAGTTGGAGTGGATTACGAAGGAGGTGGATGCAGATTCATCCGCTACAACTGTTCTGTCACTGACACAAAACCTGGATGGATGTTGATGCATCCTGGAAGATTAACGCACTTTCATGAAGGTTTGAGGGTAACAAGAGGCACACGGTACATAATGATCTCCTTTGTCGATCCATAACAACCTTCCATTGCGAAGGAGTATACATCACCCTGACCTTTCCTAATTCATGAACCTTGATGCATTTTCATGATCAATGCAATAGAGGCAAATTGCCACTCCTGCAACAATAAAAATACTGCCCACATGTCAGTATGTGACTATAACACGCTTGTCGAGTAGTAATGTTCATCACAAACTTAATGTCAAATTAATTATATATTTAAGAAATTAATGTTTTCCTGTTAACGTATTATTTTTATATCAAAGTGTACATGTTAATATGTTTCTGCGAATAAGTGGAAGGATCAATACTTATAAGTGTTTATATGGAAATAAAATATTAAGTTGTATGTATTTCATTGTCATTTATATATAGATGTTAAATCAAATTAATATGTCTGTTACACCTTCTAATTTCTATGAAAATTTTTAAGCACCTATAACATTTATTACGTAAGACAGTTAGAAACAAGCTTGTGATTAATGCTATTAGGTAAATGAAAAAGTACTACAGTTTGAAAGAAAAGCATTTTTTTTGTTTCAGACTTTCACTTTATCTATACAATCTTTTAATATGTTACAATACTAGGAACATCCATAGGATAAATAATTAGATTAACATCACCGAATAGCAAACTTTTAAAAATTGATTTAATTAATATTCTCGCGTATTTATTTACATAGTAAAAAAAGTGCCTTGTCAAAGTGATCAATGCAGTATGTCACATTGCAACAGTAGCATAATGAATTCCATATTATAGTTTCTTTACAGAGATATAAGTACATTTCAAATTAATTCGACTGTCACATTGTTACCTGGTGCAATCAAGCTTTTTATAATATTTTACATCAGTAGCATGATGCAATAGCAACTTATATCGAAGCACTTTTTTATGTAATCCATAGGCTCAGCAGCATTTAATGCACCTCTCATTATTTGGAATGCCACAAAGTAAAACTAATTTGGGTGTAGCATAAGTAACAAGCGATAATGTAACGTAGTGGTACGTTATAAAAATGTTCTCTCTGCCAGCGAGGTGCTTTAGCCATATAGATATTTGGTAAATACGAATGCTATTCAAACTCACAATATCATTTAATTTAACTAGATGTTATTTACAGTTTGTTCAAGTCATAGAAAAAATGGTATACATTGTTTTAATACCCAGCTCGTTTTAATTCGTTCAACTGATGTGCTAGTTTTTCTTCTTTAGTTCTTCTCGCTTGTCCTAATTTTCTACACTCTATATACGTGCTGAGAAAACGTTCAACATCGATTTTTCTATTCAAGAAATCCTCCGCGATTTTTTCACTTTCCTCGTGACTCTCATCCGCTGCCTGCCCTAAACATTTTTTTATATGGTCTGGCGTGAACACCTCAGACAGCTTATTATATCGTTGTATCAGTTGATCGTATCTTGCTTTCAATGCTGTAACTGTTTGCATCTTATCCGCCACATCAGATTGTAATTGCTTTAGTTCAGGTTCTTTGGCTACATTAGCCTCTGAAATCATAAACAATATAGGGATGTTGTGAGTTTATAGGATTAAATCAGTATAATTTGCAAATATGTACATACCGGCAGTTTTTGTAACCCAATCTAATGCATCTTCAATAGCCATGTTGATGTCTTTCAGTTGGGAATGTTTTTCCAAAAATTCATCCTGTCTATCATCATCTTTGCTTAGTCTTTTCAATTCCTCAGTAGACATATTATTTAGTTCTGGGAATATTATACTCTGGGGTGCCTTCACTGGTGTTTGATTAGGCAGCGATTGTTGATAATTAGCATTTGCAAAATGAGAGTTTAAATACGTCGTTCCACGTTGACTTGAAGCATATTGAGTAGGATTGGTATCATGGAGCGACCTGCTTCTTCCACTTGCAATGTATGTCGAATGTTGCGACGGAGAAGCAAATGATTTTGAATGACTGTCCGATATAAATGTATTACCCGCATTTGTATAATTATAATTATAAATGCACGAATTTGCACTGGAGGACGATAAATGGGGATATTGCGTATTATAATACGAGTTGAATGACGTAGGCGGTATTTCGGGATACGGTTGAAGAGAATAAGACGGTGAGTTTCTTCCTTGTATATCTGTAATTAACATGTATTTATAATTATTACCATTACCTTAGAAAATGACATATTTTATTCATTAAGTAACAACTTTGGTTTGTTAATTTGGATACTCATGTTGATGATTGTTAAGAAATATATGTACCTCTGTGTGAGTTTGTAGATCCAGGGGATATATCTTCTATCAATTGTGGGGGATTCTTACGAAATTCTCTTATTATAGCTTGAACAACACGACCAAGATCACTATGCACGGTGAACTAAAAAGGGCACATAAAGAAACAACCATTGATGCAATCACAATGGTTCTATGCAAATATTATTTCATGTAATCAGTTTAGCCTACAATACAAAATGCCTTACATTGAGTAAGCCCGGTGCACTTGTGATTTCACTGTGTTCATTACACCACGGATGATTTATCGGCGGAGAAACTCTGAGTACTGGCTTTTCCAATGGAAACTTTGGAGATAAAGAAACCATGATAGCCATTCTCTTTTCTCCTGCATTGAATTGTACCTGATATTCCACATCTTGCCTGAGTTCAATTACACTGTCAATGATGATACAAATACAATAAAAAAATTGGCAACGAAAATTGTTTACAACTATTGAATTATTACCTGAATATCACATAATTCTACAAAAAATTTCTGTATCTTTCATGTATATATCCATAAATATATTTATCTTACTTGGTTACAGGGTACATCAAATCATACGCTCTTCAAGTATAATAAAGATATTACTTTATATAAATATTTTATCAGTCAGTTCATATCTAAATAAAGGATAATATATTGATGATTCTAATAGACTAAATATCAAACTTCAGCATAATACTCTATATATTATCCTTGATACTATTTTCGGGAAACAAATGTATTTTATGGGATACAATATTCTAACGCTTTCGTATTGCAGCATTTTCGTTGTGAAGAATGAAATATAACGTCTATTAAAATATATATTCATTAAGGAGTGAGGTTAACAAGAGGTTACGATATAGGTGAGTTATCTTACTTGTCGTTAAAAATTTTCAAGGTGTCAATTTGCCGTTTTCTCTTAACTGCGTCATTCTCATTTTCCCCACGGAATATTCGCGATATCATTTAAAAGGTTTAATTTTGGATAAATCATTCGCTTATCCGTCGATCTCCCTGTCAAAGCAACCATCCAGCAGAACAGCTGTTTTAACCTGGTCACACTTCACGTAGGAAGTCAAGCTACGTTACGGGACATACGTGAACGAGAAATTATGTACGTATATATACAAGTGCAGCAAATCGCTAATATGCTCTTGTGTAGGTGCATAAACCTCTTCTGGCGTATACGCGTAGCACCCAAACTATACGTAACCTGGTGACGGTTTCACGGTATACTTATGTATTCACTTTTCTGCAAATGTACTTCTATTTACAATCAGCTCAATGACGTCTGACAAAGCATATTTAAGTATCGAGATATTATTGCGCAGGACGTACGTCTGATGCGTAAAGATTCTTTAAAATGCTGTGACACTTGGACGCGGTTTATTATTAAATTATATCGAACAAAGGGAATCTGATTTTTGTGAATAATCCTGCTGTCCTTTCCGCCCTCATATTGTGATTGGCTGCATCGTTGAATTTTATATAGGAGAAAAATCACGCGCTTCATAATTAGAGGACCAATACGCATGCCTGGCTACGTAAATGGAGCCGACTATAGTCAAATATAATTGTTTGTTGTCACAGGGGATCAATCTAACCTTATAAGGTTAGCAAAAGAATATGAATTGATTGTTTTTAACGATCTATGTTCCGAATAACGTGATATCACACAGAAATAATGCCAGTATTTCAGGAATCTTGTGCAGAGGTAACACAATTTTCCGATAATTACGAAAAGCTGTTTTAATATTTATATTAACATTTAACTCTTGTGACTTAGCAAATTCAGGCGCAAACCATTATTATAATACATCCTGGGTCGATGTATCTTAGAATGGGAAGAGCATCAGATTTAAATCCATGTACTTTATTGAATGCCGTCGCAAGGAGACGGCTACCAGGTGGTTTAGAGTATAAAGACAGTTTCTTGCCTCCAGCTGTTCCTCGGGTAAGCTATACAAATTTGGTAACAGTATGAAGGGAGGCTTTATCTTTAATTGTTTTTAGTAGACAAAGGAGCTGACACAGGCTATGGAAGAATCGCGTCTACAGGTTTCACATACTTTACAATCATGTCTACAGTCTGATGGTAGACGAAGATATGCCACACCACCACAACAAATAGCTGCTTTCAATCGCAGATCTAACCCGGAGATATCTTCTCCATGTAGTGTGGAATGGATAAAGACTGAGCGAGATGTGGTCGTAGGGGATGATATTCTTTCTTTAAATCCAGAAGACAACTTCAACATTCACTTTCCATATAGAAGGGGGGAGCTTAATGTTCATTCTGGACCTGGAGGCAGTTTGCGGGCAGTAATGGCAGACCTAAAAACTATATGGGAATATGTCCTCACTGAAAAGATGGATATTCCCCTCCGGGATCTGAAACATTACCGTGCTGTACTTATAATACCTGATATTTACAACAGGCACTACCTGAAAGAGTTAACGACACTCATGTTGTGCGATGTTGGTTTTGGGGCTTGCTTTCTTTTGCAAGTTAGTATGAAGTTTCTTCATATGGTTACTGTAAAATTACCTTCACAGTGATAAATTCATACACGTGTTAGACATATGGTATTATTTTTTTAGGATCATGTGGCAGCTACATTTGGAGCAGGATTGGGTTATGCATGTGTAGTAGATGTTGGTGATCAAAAAACTTCTGTTTCCTGTGTTGAGGATGGGATTTCTCACAGAAATACAAGAGTACGAATGGATTACGGTGGTGGTGATATTACACAAACATTTTTTTGGTTACTACAAAAGTGCGCATTTCCATACAAATCGTGTGACCCATCCAACAAGTTGGACGCATTGCTCATCAACCAGCTGAAGAAAGATTTCTGTCATGTCGATTTAAATGTATGCGGTTCACAAGAAAAGACATTTATTGTTAGAAAGCCCAAACAACAAACAGAAAAATATACTCTACAGGTATCATTTTATATCATTTTGTAATGGATATACAATAAATGTTTGTATTACATTAAATTATTTATACTTATTGATATTTAGTAATAGCTTCTTTACTAAAATGCGAGTGTTTACTATAGGTTGGCGATGAATGTTTAGTAGCTCCTTTGAGCCTATTTCAACCTGAGTTATTCAAAGTTACTGGTACTCATAGTGTACACGTTCAAAAGAGATCAATGGGAGATCCAGAAGATCCTCACGATGAAAATTATTTAAGAGAAACGAGTGTAAGCATAAATCAGTATTAATTTAATGAAATTGTAGATTTGTACTATCTAATTATTCTTTTTACAGAGGAGAGGAATGAAAGAAAATATGGAGCAAGCACTAGAAATGCAAGAAGAAGTAGTTGCTCCTGCAGCAGTAGGCGAGGAAGAAGTTGTAGTGGACACTGTAGATTCAGCGCCAATTGCATTATCAAATCGTGATTTGGATGCACCACGAGAATTTGTGGTAGGTCCTCAACAGCTCCTAGGTCTTGATCATGCTGTGCTACAAAGCATTGATCGTTGTCGTAAGTACAGGAATTTGTTTTCCATTAAATCCAGTATGTTTCTATGGTGTAATAAACACACATAAATATATTTGTTATATCTTGTGCAGCAACAGACGATCTGAAAAGGAAAATGTACAGTTGTGTACTGGTTGTTGGGTCTGGGATGAAGTTTCAGGGTATTGGAATGTGGCTTCATAATAGAATCTCCCTCCAAATTCCATATATGTACAGAGCAGGTACGTTTACCTTATCGAAAAGTGGAAACGCATGTTTTCATAGAGGGATTAAATCAAATGATTGCATATTTTTTTCAGAACAATTGGATATCATAACTCAACCTAAAGAAATGGATCCAGGTATGACGGCATGGAAAGGTGCAGCGATATTGAGTTGTTTGGAATCGGCTCAAGAGTTGTGGATTGGTAGGCAGGAGTGGGAACGTATTGGTGTAAGGATACTAAGGGAAAGGGCACCATTTATGTGGTGAAACATCTTTAGTTTTAACCATGACACGCATATGTTGTATGTAATGATACATATTCAATTTAATTTAATAACATGTAAAACAGTGATTAAAATGTATTTTAACATATTTAATGATCATTCTTGTATTATTTCATTTTAAAAGGACGGACAGTATAAATAATTTGTTTTTATAACATATCAGCCATCCTTATTTTACTTTTGTCATTTCGATGGTAGATGACTATATCAGCTTCGATTAAATATTTTACATAACTCAATACTTCCGGGTTTATGTCAACATAAATGTCATCACCACCTTTTATATATGCACTTGTTAGATTCTAAAACAGAATAATTTTATTTACACTTTTCAATGAAATCTTTGATTTTTACAAGTTAATTTGTATTTCTCACCGCTAAAAGTTCCTTAAATCCATCGTTGTTAGGAAAGAGAGTATCCACAACTGTATGCTATAAAAAATTAAATTGTATCTATACTTTGTATAACTAACTGCTCTTAAATTTAAGAATTTTAGCACAGCTGTAAACACAAGAAATTTCTTGATCTTACCAAGTCCTTTTTCACTTCCTTAAAAAGACGTTTTGTTACAGCATTTTCTGTGTTATAAGATCTATTGGTGAATGTTTTACTAGCCCCTAAATAAGCTTCTTTCATATTATTTAAACCAACTTTCTTCTTTTCTAGACTAAATACAAATTAGTGTAAATGACAAATTTGAAAATAAAATAATGTTTTATTGTACAAGTCTTCTACTCACTAAGCTATATCATCTTCTATTTCAGAAAGACGTGCCTTCATGTTAGCGAACAGTTCTTGAGTACTTCTAATTTCTTCTTCTATCTCGTTTATAACTTCAACATGCAAATCAGACGTTCTTGGAATTGGGTAATCCTTTGGTTCTTCTTGTTCTATTAGTTTCAACAGACTTTTGCAAAGTTTGTGTTGCTTTGTTTTTATTACCTCAATACCGCTGTTGCGATCCAAAGCGTTAACCTCATTGTTCGAGATTACGTTACATAAATTATCTATTTCCTTCTCCCGCTCTATCTCCGTTTCCTTTAGAGCTTCGAATGCATCCTCCAATGTATATTCCATAATTCCTTGTATATTTACTTATCTCCATGTAAATATTTTGCTCAACTTTCGCTGAAATTCATTGAAATTTCGTAACATATTTCTCAAAACTACTTGCAGACATTAATGTACTTCTAAATGAATGTATTATTTTATATTTTTATATATATCACAGCATTTTTTAAAAATGTACACACGGAATATAAAGAAATACTGTTTATAGTCGAGTTTGAAATCTTGCACGTCAGAACATTAACTATATCTCTCATATTTGAATCGTGCCCAATGAATATAGTCAAGGAACTATAGTCAAGACTGAGACGAAAGTTCTACATTGGTTAGATAAATTTACAAGAATCTCGAATAGCGTTGCATGCTACTTCAGACACACCCGGTACAACGGGAGTACGAAAGAGGTTATACGTTCATGTTGTGCGATGCTTCTGTTGTTCTTTAGAACCATAAGTAATTTATTTCGATAACACCATGCTTTTTCGATATACAAATTCTATTTTAAGACGCGTCTATCGTGGCAATGTCTCAAATTGTCGTTCACTTGTGTCAGCAGCTTCTGAAACAGGTAAAAGGGAATACTCACTAGTTCTATTCAGTGTAATTCAAGTGTCGATGGCAAATGAATGAGGTTATTTGCCGCGTTTGTTTATGTGTTTATGCAAAATACAAGGGGTGGTTAAATGGTTATTATTGCAGAGATAACATCAGAGAGAATTACGTCACTGTTTTTCGATAAAAATGTTCAAAAATATTTGAAAGTTCTAACAAGATCTGACAGTGCCAGGGTGTTCAGAGTACGCAGAGATGGTCGTCCACCTGTGCCACCTAGATACGAGTTCATGACGGATAAGCAATTGCAGGTAGCACAAGCTAAGGCAAAGAAAACACAAGAAATGCTTCTCCAAATGCCGCCTGTCGTAAAAGCTCGCGATGACAAGATCAATGTGATATTCGAAGATCCAGCTTTGCAAGGACATGATACGTGCAAATACGTTTTTACGGACATTACGTATGGTATTTCAAACAAGGCAAGAATAATCGTGGTAAGAGACCAGGATGGTACTTTAAGGCATGCCACAGGAGTAGAAAGGGACAGATTGAATCAGATATACTTTCCAACAAAAGGCAGGGAGATATTTGTACCAAAAATGTTTCAAGAACCATATATCATGGTAAGGATTCTTAATATACTATATTAGCATGTGCCATGTCATTTACCATACGACTTGATTTTTATTAACTTGTATCAAAACATTATATTAGGAAATATTGGAGAGGGAAGATTACGAGTTCATATTAGACCGTGCTTGTATACAGTTTGAGCCTGATGATCCTGAATATCAGAAAATTACACACATGGTTTATTCTTATGTAAACAGTATGAAACACTTTGAGCATTTGAGGTCTACGCGACACTTTGGGCCCTTTGTGTACTTCCTAGTATGTGAGGAAAATATTGACCAGTTGCTCTTAAATGTAATTAACGGTGGATACATAAATGAAGCAGTATTGTTAATAAAACTCTTCCACAAAGTCCATAATGGAGCAGCATCTGCCAATAAGGAATGTAAGGGGGAGGAAGACACACAGTTCATACGGTATTACATCGAACTCGATTCCGTAAAACGCGGTGCATTAGAGAAGTCCTTACAAGCATACGAGATATTACTGAAAGAGAAGAAAGAGCACGAGCAGAATGTCAAAAAAGCACACGGTGTAATACCAGTCACTGAAAAATTGCAAGTAGAAAGTGAAGCGGATAGAGTTGATTTATCAGAAGAAAATCAGCTAACCGAAAAAGAAAATGTAACGGTGGATGAAAAGAGCGTAGAAGTGGATAGTTTGGACTCGCCTACTAATGAACAAAAACCATGAATAAATTAATTGAATGTTTAAACATTGGTTTCATAACTGTGTCTATTTTATCCCATGTATATCTTACGATATGCGTTCGAGCGTGAGAATAAAGCAGAGACTGTACTGCGGTATGTCATGATTGGCTTTATTCGTTGTTCATAAGGTCGAGTATCGATGGATAACAGACAAACGTCAGTAGGACAATTCGATGATTATTATTCGATTATTTTATTATGTGGTAGTACTTACAAACATTTACAAATGTAACAAGTCAATTCGATTTGGCGTACAGGATCGTCAGAAAACATTACACTAATAATTTGCTAATGTTATAGAAAAACCAAAATTCTTTAAAGTGTTCCGCTTTTTCCATCGCGGTCGATAGTGCGTTCTCCCCTCACGTCCTGTGGAGTGTATACTTAGGACATTTATCGATTAACTTATCGGGGAATAAATAATCGAACACCCGAGTCGACGTAAATAAAGTTGCTAAGTATAAAAGTAGCTTTATACAAATGCAATGGTATGACAGTAAGTACCTATATCGGAACAATATACAGGCTCGACATATGAACCAAACCAAGAGAAGTCGCTGGGATCGTGTATCGTCGTTATTGTTAATATTTGATAAGCACTCGCAAATTAATATCGTTATCATCCTTAGCATTCTCCTTATCCATATTTATTCTTATCGTTATAATTATTATTTTCATATAGACGTGCCTTGCCGTGTATGTGGAAAATAAATAAAACCATGATTATCGTTTAATGCCAAGGCTAATTAGTCGTCGCAGTACCAATCGCGATAAAGGAAAGGGAAGCATAGAAAATAAATCGTACGCATATGAGTCTATCAGCTATTAGGCCCTCCGAAGCAAAGTATATGTATATATGTATATGTATACTTCTGTAAGCGCTGGATACCACGGACACTCGCCTCGGTTTTACAGGATTACTTTTAGCAAGCGCCAAGATAGTGTCCCAGCGATTTATATAGTTGAAAAACGATCAAAGTAACGGATGAAGAGTGTATATGTTCGGTCTCGCGACATTACCACGCGTCGACATCCTCTATTCATTTCGCCGGCTCTCGGCCCTTCCTACCTACCGAACGATCCTACGATCATCCAACTTGCCTCCCGAGAGTCGACAATCGGCGTTAAAAAGTCTCCTGAACGTCTAACTTCGATCCTAGTAAAAACGAAAGACAGTTTCCCATAAATATTGTTCATGAGGGTCGCACCCTTGATCCGATCGTGTTACGAATAATGATATTCCCGATATGGTCGCGCAAAGTGTTTCTAGTCGGTCGATCGATCGTTCACCGGACTTTGCCATTTCTCCCTCAAGTTCTCACGGATAAACCCGGCGCCCCTGTATACTTCGAATGGCTTCGAATGGCCGTACCACGGAAGCTCCTTCCCTAGAAAACCTTTGGATCGACGAATCCTCGGCGACAAATGTTTCCCATTGACCGTGTAAAGTTACTATTTTTTTTTTCTCAGTCGACATCAGTTTCCTGACTTCCTGCGCTTGTATATGTGCGCTGGTCGATTGCCCTAAATTTACCTAACAGTCAAAATCAATTCTCCTATGATATATAAATATTAGCTAAGAATAAGTTACAAAGTGTCCGAACGATCAAGTATTAATTTTGTCCAAAATCAGAACGTGCTCCTGTCCGCATTGGTTGGTTTTCTAATGACCGAAAAGAGCATCGTTCGATTCCTTTCGAAGAAGAATCGGTCTCACCGGAAGGGTGACATCGGCTGAGCGATCGCCGATCGCCAAATTCCTCGTCACCCGACAAGATCGATGATGGATCGCCGATTTGTATAATGTCGACGACGATGAACGCACGAAGGGCGACAAGAACCTGGGACTCACGCTCGACATTTGCGACTATAACGATGGACTGACGCGAAGTGGGCTGAATTAATAATTAGCTAATTATGATTATTAATAAACTTTTAGCACGATATGTGGGACCTTCGTTGGTTCCTTCCGAAAATAGGGGTGCGAGCTTCCTACTGGTATTCGTGTACCTTACTCTTTCTACATTACTCGATCGTACCATTTTTCTTGGAGAGATCATCAGCGCGATTGAGGATTAAACAGACGTTTTTCGTACATCTACCGCGTTTTCAAGGGATTCTAAAAGTGATAAAACCCCGAACGATATCGATGTTCGACAAGCGTCGAATGTCCTACGTTCCGTCATCCACGATAAAATTTGTCTTTGTAATTACATTAGTGACGCTCAGTTGTCGGTGAGTCTTGGTTGGATTGTCGTAATGTAGGAAGAGGGGTAGTAAAAGGTCCGATACAATCACCCCGTCGGAACGGATCAACGAGAACCCCTGAATTCTGGTAATGATGCATGGCATAATCGCGATATAACACTTGCTGCGTTTCGATCGGTAAATATTTGAGCAATATTCCTTTAAACCTTGCCTTCGTCCGCCGAAGCTCTCGCCGCTAGGCTCCTTCGTATTCCCTATCGTTATTCGGCAATGATCTCGGCATCGTTACCCGTGAATAAAACTGATCGACCATGCATTCGCCACGCGAATAGAGAAAATTGCGTGCGATAAGAAATGCACTTCGCATAGGCGCACATTTTCGGCTAATCTCGAACTATTTAATTTCCCAAGGACATTTCTTTCCGGTCATTTATTTCTTTGGAATTTCCCCATCTCTCCCCATTTTTTCGGCAGCCCAATGAGACTACATCGTTCGATCAACGATCGAACTGCTCTTCGAGTTTACCGACGAACGAAAACGCGATTTTATTCTCAGCCGCCATTTTATTTGCGCATGCGCACCGCGTTTGTCGTCACGTGACATAAATGCACCCCTAAACGGTGTCTATTTCTCTCCGTTATTCGACGATCTTGGCGCTGTCGATCGATGTCGTACTATTTCGTATATCTGAATATCTATCTACCTACCTATTCGCTTACGCATGTATATATATATATATATATTTATATATAAATTTCTTCGTTCTCTCGCGTACATGTAATACGTATTTATATGTATGTATAGTATTTGTACGACCACCTACGTAGAACCTTAGGGTGTTACGCTTGCCCTACTGTGATTAAGAATGGAGTAATCAGCGTCGAAGTTACGTACGTCGCTTAAGCCGATAATGTGATCGCTTGTATTTAAAAAAAAAAAAAGACAAAAGATGCTTCTCGCGTTTCCTTTTTGGCACAGTCGCTGCGAAGAGGTAAGGGCCAAATCTTGTGCGGGGAGTCGATTCAAGGTCAATTAGAGGCACCAATGCGGACGTCTCGTTCTCGTAGGATTTTGCATTCTGGTCTTCGTATTTTTTTTTGTCTTTCGATAAAAACTTGAACAAATCTTTCGTACGCTCGCTCTGAAAGGAGGAATTAGACGTCACGTGGCGGGATCCAGGAATTGGCCTTGAATTCCCGAATAAAATGGGGAGAGAGATCGTGGCCGAGCCCGAGTCGTATCTCTTTGGCATTCGCGCACCTGCGACCGATACACGACGTGCATCTTAATATCAGGCACACGCACATACAGAGTCACGCATAATACTCAAGAGCCGAAAGCAGATACGCGAGATCGAGAGCCCCGTAAAACTTTTCTCGCTTCCCTTCGTCGGGGGAGGACGAGCTTCTCGTTATGCGTCCGGATTATGCGTTTCGACGAGATTCCGGAAATCTTTACGATTATTAATACTATCGTTAATTATAGTGATCAATATTATTATTACTCGTGACTCGCTAATCCCTACGCTGCATTCTACTATCCAAACGACGACGGCCAGTTTCGCACGTTTGCCTCGCCTGCGCCACGAGGAGAATTCAATTCCATGCTCCTTCGCTTCCCGGGGAATTGACGATTCGAGCGCGATCGAAAAGCTTGAATTCATGCGACTCGACGTTGTTGCGTCTGGAAATTGTGACCGATCGCAGAAAGTGATTCGATCGAGGGCAGCCGTGAAGATCATCGCGCTCGTGGTGGTCCTGGTCGTGGATATGGTCATAGTCGAGACACATCGTGATAATCCTCGTGGACGTTGTTGATCTCATGTCACGAAATTGCGTGCCTTCGAATCATCCTTGAAGTTTGCTTTGCACCCTCATCGAAGCTCGTTGGATTCGAAATTATCCCGATTGGAGGAGGATCCTTTGAACCGATGCAATCACAGATCGGCTGTCGTCCGTCGTCGTTGAAGCTAAACACGAGCGAGGTCTTTTCCTTGCGGTTATCGTATAACTCGCCTATCACCGCTCCGTCCTGCCCTCTTTCCTGCCCATCCAACTGACGTGTGTTCACCTGGGGGGTCAAATGGACCGACGATAAAACGTCCAGGTGATACGCAGCCACGTAGGGTGTTAACTCGCCAGTACGATCTCGGCAGCTACCTTGACGGTCGAACCGATCAGTGACCGGCTTCTCGGTCACAGAATATCAGTCTCGTATATCTTGCTCGTGGTCGTGGTTGTGGTGTTGCCAGTGCTCGCCACGGTAGCGGCTATGGAGACAGTGTTAGTCGTCGTGACCGTCGAAGATCCATTGTTGCTCGCCGTGTTGACCGTCGAGACGTTTCCACCGACCTGTCCATTAGATCCCTCTGCTCGAGCAGCTTGTTTCTCCCCAGAAGCATCCTGGTTTACCACAGGTGGCTTGATACTGAGGCTCGTGAGCGAACCTGAGCTAGCAGCACTCAGACCCAGGCCCATCTTCGCCAGTAGATTGCTCTCCGAACCGGTCTTCTTCAGGAGATCCGGCGGCGCTGGTGGTACGGTCGTCAGGCCCGCCGTATTCCTCTGCAATTGCTGTAACCTGGCAAACTGCTCCTGCAGGGCCTTCTGCTTTCGCAGTAGCTCCTGGTGCCGCTGCTCCAGCTGCTCTTGCCTACCTCGTTTGCTCTGCAGGCCCTCCTGCGAGTTGACGCTTTCGCAAGAGCTCGAGTTGCTGGTCGAGAGCACTGCGGAGGACTGCGAGGAAGAGGACACCACGGTCCTCTCCCCAGTTTCCATCCCAGGCACGATAGCCGTGGCGTCCGGAGGTAGCGCCATAGGCGGCTTGCCTTCCTTACCAACGATGTTCCCGCGTATCGCGGGTCTGCGCAGAGTCGCGCTCCCTGGCTGAAGGCTCGAGGGATGGTTCCTAGGTGGCAGCTGAGGACTCGTTGGGCTCGCAAGGGGTGACCTGGAGCTAGTGCGCGGCGGTGGCGGTGGCGGGATCCTCCTGGCGCTCGCCAACTGCAGCAATTCGGCGTTTCGCTCGGGCACGGGTGGCTTTTGCCCGGGCATAAGTCCCTGCGGCAACACTGGGAGACTCGGTTGGTCCTGAAGGGAGACCTGGAGCCTGGCTATGGGCGGCGAGGTGTCCGTGTCGGAGCTAGAGGGATAGGAGTGCAGGCGACGCAGTGTGCCGCCGGAGCTGGGCGCACCTGGCAGGCCAACTACGGCGGCTGCGGTGAGGGCGCCACTGGAGGAGTCGACGCTGCCCTTCCTACCGATGTCGGAGATGCAGGGCGGCCTGCTGGTGCTCGTGGCTCCCTCTCTGCTGCCGGACCTGCCAATGTCCGTGATCGACGAGGAGCCAGTCTGATGCGCGCCAAGTCCGGTCACTTGGCCGAGCTGCGAGCTGGGCCTGGAGAACGTCTGCAGTTCGTCTAACAGAGCGTCGAGTGCGTTCTCCGGACGCTGCTGATGGGCGGCGGGTGGCTCGTGAGAGTGGGTCCCTCCCCCGAGGACGCTCGCTGACCCCACGACAGTGCGTTCCGCTGGCACAGGGGCAGCTGCCTGTTGGAGACGTGCCACGAGGCTTTCGGTTAGACTCCGCTCCACACCATCCCCCCCTCCCCCCTGATCCGGGTGAGTTAGCCGCTTTGCACGACGCGTCACCGACTACCGATTCGAGCTGAGCTCGTTGGTAATCGTTGTTGCGAGTCGGGTACATCGCGGTACCGGATATGCGCAGGGTCCGCGATGAAAGTTTGAGCCGTTGGCTGACTGGGCCCGGGCAATGTAACCCGGGCGACTGCTCGAGCGACTAAGCTACCCAGGCCTTCTGGTCAAAGTTTCTCGCGAACGCCCATTTGCTATGGAGGAGTTCTGATCCTACATATGTGCTCCCGTGATCGGAATCTCGGTGGTTTGTCAGAAGGAGTATCTCGGAGAGGCGGAGATAAGCGATGGCGAGAGATAGATTCTAAGCGGTCCGCGCGGCAGAAGCTGATCGAAAGAGTCTTGTGTATGCATGATAGAGTGTTCACCGGCTGGAGAAAAGTGCATCCTGCCGATGTACGATGCTACGGTGAGTGAGTACGATATGCTGTACAATATGCGCATTGCTGGTGTCAGTATTCGTGGACATAACGCGATCCCGAGAACCTTGGGTCCTTGTCGATGTTAATAACTCCTTCGTATGCTTGCAACGTTCTCGTCGATACCATTTCTGACAATGAGAAAGGATGATCCTACAGAGTGTGTCGCATCGAGATTCGAGATTTGGGCTTTGATCGTTTTTAAGATTCGTGACATCGTTGATTGATGTTGATGTCGACCGTGATGGAATGGTGGACTCGATCTCTGCTTACTCGATGCGTCACGATGGCGGGAGGAATTGCGCGACGACCTCCGTCTATAGATCTAAACCATGCGCAGTACGTAGTATGTGCGAATATGTGCATGCAAAGTGCCGGTGAAAGAATGTGACAGAAGGGAGAGCGTGATAGTGCGAGAAAGAAATGTAAACGGAGAGAGCGACGAAAAGTATGAAGATAAATTAGGCACGATGAATAAGAGCGTTAATGAGTCATGAGCGCAGAAACAAAAAAAAAAGATCAATCGTTTTAAAATACGTATTAATTCCGTTAGATAGTTACCTGCGGTCGGTTATACGTTTTGTGCGTGCGTTGTGCGTGTTACAAGTCAGTACTCGTTTGGGGCTCTTTTACATTTGGCATCGATTGCTGTCCGGTATTAGTCAACTTAAAAAAAAAAACAGAGAAACCAAAAATCAAAAATCCAAAATCAGACCACATGGACCGTATGGGAAACCCGAATTGCTTCCCCGATCATCATCCGTGTTTGTACAGTGTGTGTCCGAGTGTAATGATCCGACGCGAGAAATTTTACGAACGTGTCTGCCGAAGGATACAAGGTATTTAACTTCTTACATACGGGCTATTTTTACAAGCAAATCAAATTTTTCAGCAGCACAGGATGTCGATTACCTTGATTACTTGGAAACTTATTTTCTTTTAATAGAACCGCAGTCGTATTAAATTTTGGTTGAAATTCTACAGCGACACACGAATATTATATAGCGTGATTATATACTGCGATAAATTGATTATAAAAATAAATTAGTTTTACCTATTACATATTAATTTGGATTTATATCAGGGTACAATCTCCAACTTATAACAGGATGCAAGTAGGTTTGTGGAAGTTTTTGAAAATTCTCTGTTACACGCGCGTGTTACTTATTGCATCGGCTCGTCTAGTCAGACTCAAACTGTATACACGAGGACCACACAATTTTGCGCGACATCGGTCCAGAATCTATTACTGCTTTCCATTTCGTCGGTCTCCGTTATTAAAAAAAAAAGCTGTACGCGTCTCAAGGCGTCGCTGGGCATCGAAGAGGAGTTTGGCGGTGCATCGAATAGATGAATCGTGAAATTAAATCTTCGATAAAAGAAATACAGAAAGAGCGTAACGTAACACCTGCCAAGTTGGCGCAATGAGCATCGTGCTGTTCATCGCCGTTTGTGCACTGAAAGATCTTTACCTTCTTTGTCCCACGGTGCAAAGTACTCGACGACAGGTTTTTAGTTAGCGATCGAAGGTAATTTAAGTGAAAGATTATGCATCGCGTAGACGGTCTTCGACGCCCAGGCGTCGATCGTTATCTCCGTTTTGAGAGAGAAAACGAATTTTACGAACCTCATGCACGTGGAAGCGCGGCTAAAAAAAAATCGGGACGCCTTCTTTCGTTCGTGCAGCGCTCTACTGTCTAATTCTGTATGTGTATAGTGAACGCCGGCGTACACACATACGCAAATATGTACACTTACACACACACACACAACATACATGCTGCATGCCACACGATGTACAAAACATGCCCGAGTATAGTCTAGTTGTGGAAAACAAAAGGTAACAGAGTATTTATACGGAAACTCGGCCAATAAAAAATACACAGACAAAACCTTCAGTCCAATCCTTATAGTAAGGCAGTTATAGTTACGGACTCAGAGTCAGATAGACAAATATATATATACATATATATTTATTTATTTACTTATATATTTTGTATATATATATATATAATATATAGATAGACAGACAGACAGAAAAATAGACAAAGAGAGGAAGGAAGAAAAAGAGAGAAGGTATATTTATATGTATTTATAAAGATATCGATTAAATCAACACCTTCGGCGGATGAATGTGAAGAGAATCGGTGACGAATGAAACGTGACGTGAACTCGTCGAGATGTGACAACGAAGTGCAAGGTGGAGCGTCCGAGGTGGAACAAAAAAGAGATGGGAAATTACGTGGGGGCGAAACCGACAGGGATACGTAGTAAGTACGACACAATGTAGAGAATCCAGACAGAAAGCCAAAATCGTACAAATAATAATCGGGTGTGAGAGACTAAAGAAAGTTCCAAAAGGCCTCGTGAGCCAACGTATATATATATATGTAGGTCTGTACACGATTACAAAGACAATAATTATTCCCGCTACATACAATCCACCGACTCGTCTCGTCCGATCACTTGCGTCTGCATATTTTCTGCGCTTGCGCGGGGAGGAAATATTCTGATACTGCAAAAACAAGATCCATTTATTCTCCGGCTGGCATCATCGTCCGCTGCGCGAAACGTAAATCACCCACGATAGCCAATAACCAAAACGTCCGTATGGCCGACGGAGAGTTCGATAAATAAAAATCCTGCGCTTATGAATAACTCATACCAGTTTCGAAAAAAAACCCATTTTTCCTATACACCCTGCGTATGGATAAAAGTACGTAAGATACGTAGATCTACATAACCGATCAATACCTCGATCGCACATTTAGACGCGCGAAAAAACCTACGCGCACAATCTATAATCCTACGATTCGATAACATATTATGTAAAAAAAAGCTCGGCACGAGGCAACCTCCCTGGATCATAGAAAGGCTCGACTCGATCGTGAAACGTAAAACGTGACCTTGAAACACCCTCGAGGTCTCATTCTCCTTGCTCTCGATGTTCCAGCACGTATCCATATGCAGACGCTCGAGAATCCGCCCAACAAAGAGAAACGTCGGGCGATTGTGCCCCGACGTTGGCCCCTCGTTGAGCGAAAACGACAAGACGCGTGGTCGTCGACGATCTAAAAAGACGTCGGATCAACGAATCGCTTATATACGTATATATATGCATGTATATACTGCCAGGATCGTTGCGAGTGCCAATTCCAACGATTTTAATACCTTCGTTCACGGGGGTGCACGCGAAGTGGTCAGAGGGGCGGTGAAGGGGGTTGGTGGTGGCGGGTGAACGAAAGGATATTGCAAACTGGCTCTTTCATTTTTTTTTTTTGCTCGTCTTTCTCCTCGTTAATACCCACGCGACGGTTGGACGCAGCTGTGATGGATGCCGGGGGGAAATGAACGAATCGTATTCACGACGACGACGACGACGACAACGATGTGTCATGCAACACTGACGTGAATCACGCCACGTGACGTGGTGTACCGTCTTTCCCGTGGTAGTATCGGGAAATCTAATGTAAACCTTGAACACCGAAAATGGCCAGGGTGTGGGGAAGTACCTTACTATAAGAAGTGGATTGGAGCGAGTGTGTCCGACGAGGTGAGGTCGATATCGCTTTGCGTTCCTCCGATCGGGGCTGCAAGTACTCGAACGATCGCACTTTGCGTTAGGAGCGCACTCGTGATTTATCTTGGAACGTTTTGGCAAGCCTCTCTCGTACCAAAGTATTAATTTCGACGTTGAACCGAGGAGACTTGCAGCCCCAGACGGTCTAGGGTGTTTTGCATCGTCGTCCGGCGACAACGCGCTGACCAGGCGAATGACAATTGCATGAATGACGGTAATATGATTAACGTGACTCGCAAACGTAATAATAAATAAATCTTTTAAGAACATCATTTAAGCTACACTTGATGGAGCAAGATTTGAATAAGCAACGAATTCCCAATTTAATATGATCGAAATAGCGGTTTTCCCGAACGAGATGCAAAACCACTTTGTTCTGATCCTCATCTTTCGCTACGAATTGGCGAAAGTATCCGCTCAACGGCAGATCGAAAGTGCTCGCGCTTACGCTCGCGGAAATCAGGAAACACGGTAATATATATTAGTAATTAAGATTAGTAATATATATTAGTTGTAAATATATGTATATGTATCTTGCGAGAAGGCCAAGTAAGAGCGCTAAAATCAAAGACGTATAGCACGTAGCACAGCATAGTCTTAATGAGGGGATTGCGCGCCTTGAGATTGGCTGTAATTAGCCGTATGTGTATTCTTGTTTCTGCGTGTATGCTTGTATGTATTTATGAGCGACGGGAATATGCATATCGCTAACCCTCTCAAGAGAACTCCGACATCCGGCGCAAAAAGACTTTCATGTGGGACTTCGGTGTTATCTATCGGATAAGCACTAGTAAGTAGCAGGATGTTTCACTGAAGTCAAGCAGGAGAGTAATAAAGCTATAGGGAGTCGGCGAAGTGCAAAATAATTCAAGAAGAGAATCTCTGAAGATACTACGTCTTTCACCACGATGCCGATGCTGGAGAATTTCTCTCCAAATATGATTTGCGATTTCTATCCGCGATCGAGCTTGAAATGCTCGCGACAGCTTTTGGAGCAGTGGATATGGACGTCGCTGATCAGACAAACGCGTCCTAAACACTACTACGTGATATGCATCCGCGTTTAATTCTACCAGCAAGTGACGTTTATCTGTTACGTTAATTTATCCTTGAATTGAATAACGGACGTAATGTATTGTGCATATGGTTTTTATGTTTCGAGGAAAAATAAGGTCATTCGTGTCACGCCAATTTTTTTGGATCATACAGTAGCCTTATAATCCACGAACGATACTCTGATAATTTTAAGATTCATGTTTCTCTGATAACGCAATTTGATGATTATTTAGGTGTAGTTTGTAGTCAGATCAAATTCGTCCTTAACTACTGCACCTTCTCGTCTGTCTTACATCGTACGTTATACGCGAGCACCTCCGCATTCAATGATCACGGTACGGAGATTCTTTGACGCTCTGCGTCTTTTAATTTCGTACTTCGTAAGAGCACGGATTGTCGATCGATTAAGCTTTCGTCCGCACCGTTATCGCACTTTGAGAAATGAAAGGAATTTTTGTTTTGTCATAGCAGAGCGAATAAAGAGAATAATATCGTATGGAAATTGATAGATATAAATCTTGGAATTGCGTGAAAAATGAAATCGATTTGAGAACAAGCACGTATCAAGAATGAGGTAGAATGTCAAAGTGGCTGTAGCACGTGTGAGACAACAGCAGACTCGCTGGGAGCTTCTCGAAGAATTCCGCCAGATTCTGAGCAGGAAACATTTTGCTTATGGATTATTTTCCGGCTCGGCTGACTCGACTCTTATAGAAAGGTATTTTACACATTTGCTATTCGAAGTTGTCGCTATATATATACACTTGCTGAAACAGCTCCTTATTTTGTAATCTACAAAATTCGATACCAATGTTCGAGGTGGCACGATCATTGACCAGCGTATGCCAATAAGACAATTCAACGTAAATATTAAATATAATTCATATATACAACTTGCATTGTGATTCTCGTCACGATCGTAAACATATTACGACGATCAAAATCTTGGAGACGTTACGATTACGAAGCGAAGCTTGGATCAAGATGTGCGCAAGGACTGATACAAATACGCTTGGCAGAATGCTTCGAGCTTCAAAGGATGACAGTCATTAACAGTATGACGATTCAGTGCGGCAGACATCATACCGATAAAAAAGTATATAAATATATATATAAACATATGTGTATATGTATGCGTGTATATATATATAATATATAAGAACAGTACAGAATAATAATAATAATAATAATGATAATAATAATAATAAATAGTAATATTAGTAGTAATAATAATTAATAATTTATAAATATGAATCATTAAAAAATTACTCGTGACTGGTCTGTATGGCCTCCTTGAAGTTAGTACTCCACTTCCAGCCATACTAAAAAATTAATATCATTTTCACTATCCGTAGCCGGTAACCTGTTTTGGATTTATTTATTCATTCAATTTTTTTTTTTTTTTGCTAAATTGTAAATGCTTCTCTTTGTACAACAGCTTTTTTCTTTTGTACAATAGCTCGCGTAACCCGCGTCGCTCGTGATGCTTGCATCGCGACACGGTGTGCTTTCGATACGACCTCTAGCTCCGCTCGCTTCGTGAACGGGGTTGATCCGTGGCACACGATGAGGGCACATCGTTGCCCCCCAGCGAGCAGCTCACCGTCGTATAGCAAGGCGCACGTCGGATTATCGCGACGCAGATTATCTTTTCTTCTTATATATTTTTTTTTCATTATTCATTATTGTTGTAATCACAGCTAACACTCAGTATGATCTGACAAAGCATCCTCGTCGATCCTTCAGAGGCGTCAACAATCGGAGGGAACCGCGGCTTCGGGGTTCGAGCGTATATCGATTTTCGATTTTGGCGGAGGGCGATTTGATTAGAATAAAAAAAAAAACAAACAAACAGAGAGAGAGAGATCTACGATGGTGGTTCGATCCAAGAAGCTCGTGGTATGCAATACGAAAGCGGGTAATTTAGCCTGCTATGTAGACACAGGTGATCGATGATCAAACATGTTTTGTCAGATCATGCGCTAAATGTATAAAAAATATCTATACTATCGGGACACAGCAAACACTGAAAATATTGGTTTTGTGGGTATCAGGGTGGAGGGGTCCATATCACAGAGAGACACAAGTTGCAGGAGAGTTACTTTGAACACCGACTTTCGCTGGGCGCTTTCGTGCGGTGGTATTGCCCGCTAGAAAAACCCAATGTAATATCGGATGAGGGAGAGGTAAAGAAACCCGCCTATGGTGGGCGCGTGTAGAAAAGGGACCTCGCTTCCTAAATTCTTCCTCCACGTCAAATCCTCTCGTCAAAGCTCTTCCTTTGAGGCTTTTTTCGAAGGAAAAAAAAAAGAATACGGAAAACAAGGGAACTTCTGCGTGTCTCCACGACTCCTACGAAACTCATGGTCGGCATGTACTTTGAACGCTAAGGTTTACTCGTAGACGGGTATCGGGCATATTAATGAAGTAGACCGCTACGATCCCCTCGGAGGGAACTTTCTGCGCAGATTCTATTTTTATTGATCGGTGTCAATCTGCGTGTCCTGCCAGGGCGACGAAAACTTTTCTGAGCACGTGCAGAGCACGTGGTGTGTAATAATCGCACGAAGTGGTCGTTTGGCAATAAGTGAAGGTTTACATCAGATTTCGTACCGTCAACGATAGCGATCGATAGTGAGAGAGCAGCAGCCAAGATTCAAGGGCAAAGCAGATATGTGAAAAATCGAATTTTGGGTAGTCCGCATTAGATCGATTGCGTTATGGCGAACGATTTTCGATGATCTCGCCCGTCTCGAAGTTATTTCCCTGGGAAACAAATTTTGAGAGCAAGTCAAAGGAAGGATCCACCTTAGAATTTTCGAATAGATCCTTCCGATCACTGAATATATTCATCATTTGGCAGTAGAATTGTACTACGGTTCAAATGATATACAAAATGGACATAGAAGATTCATTGTAGGTGGATCCTCCTTATAAATGTAATAGGTTCCATTCATCACCGCGGATACCGAGAATACTGCCAATTCGTAGCCGCGTAAAATGATTCTCGTAAGACCTCTGTTAATGTCTGTCTGACTGCACTGTGCACGACTCCTTTTCCTACAGCACCAGCATCGAAATACTCGAAATACAAAAAATGTCGCCCCCAAGAAAACGTATAGCGTTTATATACGTATTAATAAGAAAACATTGCGCAAACGTGTTGCATGCTTGTCGCAAAATTCTATACGGCAGAAAGGAATTTGCCGAATTAAACAGAAGCTTCAATATCCCTGGATAGTGAATAGATATTTGGACGTTACTTTATTCAACACATCGGCAACGCGAGTGCAGTTAGACAGAGCAGAGGTATCCCCCACTGGCACTTTCGACTAGCAAGAAAAATCGTATCGCCTTTTGTCGTTGCGCCAAAGCAATGCTAGGCATACGCGCACGTATGTATATACAGTGCGTATATAGTAGTATACGAGCATGTATACATATCAGAGAAGTAGGTATATGTATACAGTTATGTATATAAATATATGTATATATGTATATATATATATATGAAGACAAAATTCTATAATCACTCGTTGCATGCGCTTTTTAGCATAATGGGATACGGGGTAAGCGGTGGTCGGACTCAATACACGTCACTGCAAAATACCACATCGTTTTACTTGATTAGGCCAAGAGAGATCTACGAAGCGTGGATTGGTCTCGTCGATGCTCTACTTTGCCGAGAGGTGGTCGGATTTCGATCAAATTCACGCCCCGGTACGAGGTCCTGGCAATTGAAAACACCGCGGCGCGGTTCTAGGACGACAATGGGAAAGTGGAGATTTCCTGACGCGGTGAAATTTCGATCTCGTCATTCGTGCTCGTCTAAGCTATCGATGTGGAGTCCGAGATTGGAGGGAAACACCGCGATCGTGTCATTCGCGTCATCTCGATAGACGTGGCTTTCGTGCGTGCTAAGCCTATTCTTAATCTCAACAGCATTGTTTACTTTATAAGGAAACATTGGTTCATCATGTTCGTCAAAATATGAAGATTAACGTTATCGCTACGCATTATTTATATTCTGCCTTATCATATGCCCAGGATATGCAGAATAAAAAAAACATATGGCTGCTCGTACTTCCGTAGCTCTCAAACAAGCTTCGATCGCAAAGAAAGTGCGTGTGAGGAAGTGTGAACCTTCGAGTATCTCTCTACTTGGATATTTCGTCTCGCCATTCGCGCCTCGTCAACATCATCATCATCATCATCATCGAGAACTATTAAAACCTAGTAGAGTCACCCGTCAATACTCTTCACCAGTGAAAAATCCCTCAAGGGTATTCGAAAAATCGGAGAGAACGCGACTCGAAAAAACGCACGTTCGTCGATCGATCAGTCCCGATATCCGGCGATTCATTCCGACCTTCGAACCTTTCCTCTTCTTCTTTCTTTCTGTATCGAAAGGAGACGCACAGGTCTTTCAAAGCTTGATACGTCGGGCAAGGAAATTCGATTGGGTGGATCGGAATGGTCTCATGCATCGGTTGCGGTGTCTTTCGGTCGGGGAGTATCGCAGAGAGAATCCTGGATATGGGATTTTAGGAATGTCGGGACTCGAGGAGGATAAGGAGGAGAGAGAAAGAGAGAAGAGAGACGGATAGAGTATGACAGTGAAAGAGAGAGAGAGAGATAGAGAGAGATAGAGACAGAGATAGAGTGAGAAAGTTAGAAGAGAGATAGAGATAGAGATAGAGAGAGAGAGAGAGAGAGAGAGAAAGAGTTAGCGAGCGAGCGAGCGAGCGGGGCCGGTAAAGCTTTACCTTGGAATGTTGAGCCGTCGTGGGCGTTATTGGCGGCGTCTCCTCGGCGTCTACGCTCGCTGCGTTTGGTGATCGCTGCTCTTGCACCGACGCCAAGCTGCGTACAGAAATGAACTTATTTGTAAGCGAAGCATCTCGATAGCGGAGGCCTTTTACGATCAAAAGACCTGCGAAATGACCAGGCCACTTAACCCATTTGCATCCGTAAGCGGAATATTCCGCGCACGACGATCGTCTCCTATCACCGAGCGCGGAATATTCCGCATTCGATACGATTCACTAAAAAATCCCGTAAAAAAACCCTAAAATCCCTAAAAAAACAATATTTCTTTTACATTATAGACATGATGTTACTAAACGGTTACGTAATTGTAAAAAATAATTAAAAAAAAAGAAGCTTTTCACGTTTACAAGCAAGGATTAGCCGAAGATACTATTGAAAAATATTTGATAAATGTAAGGGTAAGTGCGGTGTCATCTATGAATGATTCGTTAACGCAATATACTGGCTGGTATTTTCTTATGCGGATACCTCGAACAGCAGCAAGAGGGAACGAAACATCAAAGCGATGCGTGGTATGTTTATCCATATTAATTTGAAAATAAAGTCTTCAAATGTGATCATTTAAAAGAATACCATGTGAAATGAACTCTAAAAATCATTCGTAAGTCGTTTACTGCAGAACTTAGCGAAAATAATAAAACTGTTGATACATGACCGCGCGCAGTGATACGGACCAACAATCAGATGAAAGGTATGATGCGAATGGGTTAATTGTGTTCGATATCCTTTCACGTCTTGCAACGCACGTTTGAATTTCACATATTTCAGAGCGAACCACATTGTATCACGATCACTCGTTAAAACAAAATTATTAATTTCCTTTTCCCGATTAATAGGGAACACTATCGCCTCATTCAGTTTATCGATTATAATTTAAGATGTACGTTTCGGATTGACAAGCTTTTGTATATAAGAACAAAAACTGTAGATGGCAAAGTATGATTTTGACGAGTGTACACCCATTTTTATTTGAATTAGAAGAGAGACACGCACCGTTTGAGCGTCACGAGAGTGCCGGTCAGTTTTTTGCAACGTCTCAACGCAGACTCCAATCGGTCTGGTTCCTCCTTCAGGAACTTCTCCTCGCGCACTACCTTCTCCATCTCCGAGCTAAGAAGGCCTTTCAAGCCTTCCTGCAGACTCGGGAATCGCACCTTCAGATCCGCCACGGTTTTGCTGGGGAATAGTAAACGTATAGGGCGATCGTGCTTCTGTAGATAAATCGATTTACCCTTGCGCATGTCGAATTTCTTCATTACCTCGATTTGCTCAGTATCAAAGCCATATTCTCGACATCCGACATGTTCACGCGAGTCTTTCTGTTGATGACGTTGCCACGGAGTTCCTCTACCGTACTCTCCAGCTCGCTGAAATGTCGAAGGTCGAACGTAGCCGAGAATGGGTTTAACCGAAATTTTATGCGAAGCGCGGCAACTCACATGAGATCTTTTTCCAGCCTAAGCATTTCCTGCTTGTAGAGGTCCTCCTCGCGGCTCAGTCGGATCTTCTCAGTGTCCCCGGCCGTCCAGGCTGCGTCTCCGCCCGACAGTAACATCGCTCTGCAATTAATACCGAAACTAAATTATTGTATATCATCAATGGCTTCTCTTCGTTCAAACATCATTTTTTTTTTTTTTTTACTAAATTATTCCCCTTATAGGATTATATATATTGTAATATTGTTACTTCCGAGCGTTATCGTATAAAGTTCCTTTTTACGTGTACCACTGTGCGTGGTTTCGTATACGGATGTAACGAATAACGCGAAAGCGTGCAGAAAAAAAATGTATAATGCTTAGCAATGATGATTTCAAATATGTTTTTATATTGTGTTATTAGTAAAAAAAAAAATGTTGAAACCTTTCTTTAGGCCCTGCGGCATAAAAATCATCCACAAAGTTACCTTTGAATTTTGGGCGTCACTGTTATTCTGTTGTTAATTAAATGTTGTTAAGTGAATAGGTTTTTAACGCGTAATTAACGCGTTGATCGCCACGTCAGTCATCGGTGACAGACGGTACAAAATGTAATATAAAACTAAAAAAATTACATTGGTTTAATAAATTTTAAGAAATCCCTGCATCACATCATTAATGTACTTAGATACTCCTTACCAGACGATTTTAATGGATTTTATCGAAACACTGTAAAGAAAAAAACAATTGTCCTTTCTCGAACAAATGTCCATAAGTATTTTGATCTAAACGTAATTATCTTCCACTATAACAAGAAACAATGGCCCTAATATGTTTACACACCTGCATCGTGTGCATTTAAATCTTGGACGTGCACTTGGCATTGCTATACTACTATACGAGCGCACTTCTAAGCAGCGCGCGTGGTCTAACGGAGATTTCCTTGTAAGTGCACGTGCCAGTCAACGTGTTAATGAGATCAGCTGTCGATCAAGGAGAATTTACGAAAGGCCTTACCTGATCGTAATGAACGTATCCCTGATGGTCTCTCGTACGGTATGCGCCTGCGCCTGGGACATGCGCCTGAGATTCCTCACTTCCTGCCTGAGGTCCTTCGCCTTCTTCTGCAGTCCGCGCAGCTGATTGTACATCTCTGGCGTGAGCGCCAGATCCCTGTAGACGTATTGTCCGGCTCCCAGAGCTGCCGGTTTTGGCGGTGGAGTCGGCTTGTGCCTGTCTCTCTCTGAAACGGAATCGTTCGACCCTTCGGTATATTCGAATCGTTGCGGGGTTGGAAATTGCGTCGACATTCAGGGATCTAAGCATTGGGATCGTAGCTCGTTGTCACGTGCGAAATTCGTCTGGCCTTTCATTCGAGAAAATAAGTATTTTGAAATTTTGCGAATATACCGCGCATTATACCATGTAACGAGCAATGTCATTTGTCAGCTTTGCAAATAGAGGAGGATATGTAGGAATAATAGAGAGGGTATCAATTTTGATCCACCGCGCGGTGCTGTGCTTTGTCTTACTCTTAGATCGATAACAGTATCTTCGTTTGGCGATCGAAAGAGTCGTATGCTCCATTTTATTCTTGGACCATTTTTTTTTTGCATCATCCTGTTCGAATTATCGCTAAACGACTCGTGGACAACGACTCAATTGCGGCTGAGGGGCCTTGCCACCCGGTACAATTTGGTGTTTTGGCACTTGTTCTCGGCGGCTGACAGGCCATTTTCGCACGATCAAAGAGCTAGGGGAGTTATGAGATGACGGGAGCATTATGATACTTATGATGACAGGAGCGGATCCATGGGCAGACGATTTTACTGTCACTTTCATTGTCGCGATTTCGTCGACCGGACATGGCAGTGGCAGGAAAGAAGACGAGGATTAAAGCGGTACTTATGGACCGTGTGTATACCAAGTTATTACCTCATTAGTCGAAGAGTACCATAATCGTATAATTGAGCACTTGTTTTTTCTTTCAAAGCGGTACAAGTCCAATCGTGAAGAAAAAAACCGCGTTATTATAAATGAGTAAAGAAGATATCTACGTTTCATTAGAATCAGCGTTAAATCTTTTTTTTTCCAAAGTTGGACTTATACTCCTTAGAAGAAAGAAGCGGCTCAAATATTTTCCTATGGCGCCGATAGAGCTAAGTTAATTACAGGATTGAAGAGCATCGTATTTAGGGCTTGATAAACGGAGGTCAAAACTCCAAACCGTCGATCGTGGAAGAGAGAACATAGTCGTGAGTGACGCAATGACGCATGCACATCTATCTTATAATACCTGATCGATTTGCATATCAATGCGGCCGAGCTCGTGTTCTTCGGACCTTTGATTAACTTAGCAATGTTCACCAATGTTAATGCGCGGCTAAACACTTAACTTATAAGGACGAACCAAGTGGGACGTATAACAATGAGTGTACAGAAAACATAAAATATAAATTCACGTGGAACGATACCGAGGATCCCTGAGAGGACATCTCGAGCTTCGATGTTCTTTTAATAACAATGCACATTTAGCAACAATGTTTTTTTAATAACAATTTAAACATTTTAATAACAATGCTCATTTAAGAATTTTCACTCTTGCCTAAACTGACAGTTGCAAAACTGACATTCGAAGTTCTTCTCAGGTTTACTCGGCCTCGATATTTTCCATTCCATGGAATCGAAACATCGACGACGGATAAACTATGGATTATTGCGGACCAAAAACCAGAACGAAACGATTTAAAAGGAGACAATTTAGAGGCGAGGGGGGCCACTGGTGGGTACAACACAATGGGACGATCGTTAGACGCAAAACAAGTGTGCAGAGTGGTGGGCATGGCGTGAGACACATCGAGGAAAAAGCGTAGAGAGACGAGGAAGGTTACCTTGCGAAGACATCCTCGGCAACGTGGAGGATTTGATCGCCGGTTTCGTAGGTTTTGTGTCCGCTAGTCGTGGTAGGCATTGCACAATCGTACGAGAAGGCGTTAGAGATTATTGTGTTAGTGTATATTACCCCGATAGTCTTCGCGGTACTTTACTAATATTTTTGCACTCCTTTTATCCCTGTAATAGTTGCTCATTTCGCCCCGATATCTTCTTGTTCTGATTATCATCTCTTTCTAAGTCATTAAAAATCTGCTATGCTTCGATCGGCATCTTCATAACTTGCAAATCCGAATCATCGAATAAAGACGAAATTGTTGTTCGTAACTTTATTACGAGAATGGCAAATATATTCATAATCTTCATAACCAAGTTCGAAGCGAATAGTGAACATTTTTAGCAACATTTCCTCTGCCTCAAGAATCACAATTTTTCAACATTCTCTGCTGCGAGATATTACTCAACAGACGAGCGTGAATCGCTCGGTAAACATCAGCAGCAGTCGCCTTGCAATAGTCTCCTGTTAATTTTGCGGGAATAAAAAATAATCACGGGCAATCTCCATCAACGATCGATTAAGCGCGATTGATTTATTACCAGGGGCGATCCACTTGCAATATCAATTGCTTTTCGATCGATGGTGAAGGGCTCGATTCCGGGCATTTACCGCATTCCAAACTGTAGAAAGATCTATGCGAGAGCAGCAATTTTTCTGCGCAGCGGAGAATACAAGTTTTTCACGACTGGAAAATTAACATCGACGTGGAAACAAATGGCGATCGTGTCTCATCCTTTTTTTTTTTTTCTCGAAATACACAATAACTGTACAATGCATGTATTCGCGCGTCGGTCTACTTTCAGGGTTCGGAGAGTGCTTAGACTAAATATCGCAATGCCGTGTGCATTAATCGTTACCTGCGTGCTGCGGGGAGTGCTGTTTCGGTGAGTTCATGTCCGGTGGCTCGTCACTGAAGGACACTGACTTTTCAAACGACACCGACTTGTCTGGAATAGATGTTGATCAGCATATTTTCGCATGGTTCTCGTGCGGCGAGGTAGTAAAAGCGTGCGCGTCAGCGTGTGCATAGGATCGTACCAGTATCCGCAAGATTTCAATGCGAGTTTTTAATGCGAGAAAGAAATTCGAGTAACGAAAAATTTGCATCGTGCAAACCGACGGTATTAAATCACGCAGGGCAGGCCTCGATAACTTCATAGTACTTCTAGAACGTTTCAATCGCTCTATTATTCGCTATCGCACAATCGCGTTAAATATATGTATATATAAAAAGAGTGAGAGAAAGAAAGAAAGAAAGAAAGAAAGACAGAGAGAGAGAGAGAGAGAGAGAGAAAGAGAAAGAAAGAGACTGATGAAAAAGAAACATGGCGGTGCAGAGCTAATGGCTACGAAGGGCGCCATAAGTCGTAAGGGAGAATATAACTGATAAATATTTATTGAGCATAAGCAAGGTGTAGACGATGTGGGTGCCAGAGTGATCAGAAAGATGTGCATGTATCGTGGCTGAGGGGTTAAGGGCCGAGCTCATCGGTGGGGGTAGGCGGTGTGAAACCAATGTGGACGAGACAGGGGTAAAAAGAATGCGTGCAGTGCGATCGTTTATAAACAGAGGTAAAAGAGGCGGCGATGCAGCGATAATTGTGGTACGTATGAGGGAGAAAACGTATATAGAAGCGCACCTTTGCCTAATTTTGGCGGTTTAACGTCAGTCCTTAAGTACGAGTCATCTGTAACGGCAGGTTGAGACACTTAAATTTTACAAAGGAGAGCCGTTTTAATGACAGTAGTAAACCGTTAGAGATAGAAAATATATATACGTATATAGGTGTATATATATATATATATATATATATATATATATACATATATAAATATATAGATATATACATATGAATATGTATAAATAGTTGCGTATAAAAATATGTATATAGCGGTTACAGTGATTCGGAGGAGAATAGAAGATAGAAGAAGATGAGAGACACACCTGGCAGGGAGGCAGAGCTGGAGCTAGAGTGTTTGTCGAACTCGTCCCCGGCGCCTGGTGTGTGCGTTAGTCGGAATAACAAAGCAGTTGTACAGCAGGGTCCAGGAAATATTCGTGTCGCGTTACAAGTAGCAATGGCACCCATTCACGAAATTTCCTCGTGCATTGCCACTTGACTACCCATCGTATCCGTTACTTTACCACGATAGTCCGAAACTCTCTTCAAGCACCATCCCCTTTTTCCTTGCGATCCTTAAACCTATTATTTTACGCTTTACGCGTGTAGAATCCAATAGAAATGCGTTCGTTCGCCAAATTGTTCGAGTGGGCTGGTGGAAATCACGTGAAATCGATGTTAAATCGAAGGTGCCATTGCCCGGGCGCAACGCGGAGCATGAAATCTTCGAATGTAAGGACATATACGTAGATTTTACATATACGTCGCTTATGCACGCCTAATCGAGGCGCGGCTTTACACGCTCGCACGATCGTCGGCGCATCCAGGCAGGCGACCACGACGTCTATGACAAATAATCAGATCAGTGACAAAGGAACACCAAGGTCTCTGAGATCGAGCTGTCACGATACGATCGACGTAGTTGCCTCTCGCTCCCCAAACGGTACTAACGGCGACGTTCTAAATTAAAACGAACGAGCCAGAGTCGCGGCGTTATGGCGTCTGGAAGTGATAGAGAGAAAGAGAGAAAGAGAGAAAGAGAGAGAGAGAGAGAGAGAGGGAGAGAGAGATGTCCGGTGATGGTTGAAAAAATGAATGAAGGGCGAGCTGCTATGAACGTGAGAAATGATGGCCAACCGTACAAACGGCGGGGCTATGAGAGCTTCGTAAGCTTCGCATACTAAATCCCTTCAAAGAAACCAGCTAATGAAGAAAAAGGTAACGTGGTCGGTCTCAAAGCAAAATAAAGGGGATGTACTTGCCCGGATGAGGACCGCGATTGAAAGGCTTCGCTTATGAAACCTTCGAAATCGTTTCTGACGGACCTACCCCCTCCCTCCCCTTCTCACTTTCATTCCTTAAATCCAAGGCCCTTGATAGAATTCTCGAGCGTGTCTTAACGAGAATCTACCTGGTCGTGAGGAAGAAAAAGGAATAATCCGCTTGAATACGCGCATCGATCGCAATTCTTCGAGGCACCGAAGAGATTTAGCATCTCTCCCAAAATCCTCCAAGCGGGCTTTCTGTCTTGATCGAGAGTCAAAGGAAGGATTCTACTACTTCGTCCGGGCAAATCATCCTATAAGCGTGAATGGCGGAACGAAACAAAGGAAGATTAGCACCGTGTGTAAAACTGCGATTCCCTTTGGGCGGAAGAGAGGAAAATAAATAGAAGTCCTATCGAAAGCGCCGGGAGGTATCGAGGAGAGCGACTCTAACGGAGAAGTATCAGAGTAATTAGAAACAGTGGGTGGGGATCGATCGTAATCTCGAACGTACCTGCGGCCCTCGCGTAAGGATCATGTCCAGGTGGGACTTGCAAATAGTCTCTCGGCGAAGGACTCGTGTGCGGTCCGTGGTTCAGTGCCTTTTTCACCAGACCCGTCAGGTTGGCCAGCTGTCTCTCCATGTGCTCCACTCTTATCCTGTTTGGAACAGTTCTCGATTAATTAAGGAAGCGATTTTTTTTCTCTCCACGTACTCCTCAGCATTCCTGACACCGTACAAGGCTAAATCGAGCTGGGCTCGGCGAGGGTCTCGTTCGACGCGCGTACACGTTGCGTCAATTAACGTGTACGTGCTTAAACTGTTTGCGGGAAACTTCTGGTTCATTGCTTATCGCGCTTGGATTTATTTTCTAAGGTATATAACGTGTGACTCAACGTGTACGTGTTCCCGAATCGTCGAGTTTTAGATATCGATGCAAGTACTTTGCTGGAAATCTGTATTAGTGATCGAGAATAGTATCGTCATCTTTGCGATAACTTTAATGTAAAGATCGAAAGTGAAGAATATGTATTTCCTTTATTCCGAGTAGAAAGTTAGACGCGAAGAACGAGGATACTTTCAGAAGCCTTGACAAACGTTTGGCCTTAAATAGGGAAGGCAGTTTTGTATTTTCGAGCAGTCTTCAAGCACATTCGATCTACTCTATTATCCATCTACCCCAAGGAAAAAGTTCAACGATCCATATCGATCTGTCGCCAGTTAGGCGTGCAGCCGATCAGATTGCTTCGCATTATTTTCGCTGCTTTAGTTTTATTCTCGATGACTGTAGTCTACGAGCGGTCCGTCAGATCCAGAAGACCTTTCGACCATTCTACTGCACACGTTGAACGTTTTTTCTCGGGTAAAGAATCCGCAGTTTCGATCGTTCAACGAAAAATTCGACCGCGGCTGATTCCGATCGATCGATGAAATTCGTTGCTTCAACGAACGATACGATTATGCTAGATCGCGCAAGGCTCCTAATTCGTGCAGTTGTTGCTTGGCAAACACGTAACAGCGACGTTCTAGTCTACGTCGTTGGGACGTTATGTAAAAAGCGCTCGATGCATTCTACGACCGCTAATCGGCATGCTGCATTCCACCGGGTTGCGAAGTCTATGCTCGTTTATATTATACATACACGTGCGTAGGCACGATGCACTAACGCGGCGTATCGCGTAAATCGTGGAAAAGCTGCTGAGAGGCTCGGTCGAGAGTTTCGGCTTAAGGTCCCAAGCGGGAAGCTCGAAAATGTATATAGGATTATCGCTCTTGCGATGAGCTCGTGTTTCCGCGGAATTAAATTCTAATCGTCTTTCGTTTAATTTTGATAAAGCAAGGTATTACAGCTCGAGCGACCTCTGGTTTGGAATAAACCGTCTGAGATGAACTTGATACTCCCTCATAACAGCCTTTGCTAGATCGTATTCTACTTGACTATGTTTATTCTACTGCGTGGATGCTTATACTGATCTTTCCTTTGTAAAAGGGGCAATATTTTTTTCTCCATATGGAGAGGTTCGTTCTTACTGTCCTCCATTGTGCTTAGCAAAATTTCAGGTCGATTATGTTACGCCATCTCGTCCACGATTTACGCAAGGTATCGCGAGAAATTAATCCAGCGTACGCCCTACGCAACGACCATGAACGTACATGGATCGTCGGTTTTGAGCAGGCAGCAAGGTACGTAACTTCCTAGAGAAATTTCTCCGGTGTTTCCTATACCAACGCGCCCGCTCTTTTCGCATGCCTCGAAACGATCTATAACATGCATTTAGGCAGGCGTAGGGAGCACCCGTTTACTGAGCATTCGGGGGCAACGACAGTCGTCCCGAAGAGCGTGGCGAACTTCCTTCAGGTCAATGAACGTGATCGATGGGATGCGACCTTCCGCGTTGTGAGCCGTACATGAACGAACTGCATGTTCGAAAGCTTTGTGGGTGGAGCAGGCTGATGCGCGTTGCGATCGAAGATTAACGATCAGCCCTCTATAATCCACCGTGACTTTCACAGTAATAATGAATTATATCGCGCGTTTTATCGCGATCCGCACGTTATTTCAATTGGAATTTACGGGGGGACACTTGAGCCGATTATGTATTGTTGATATTTGGAGGAGGGTTCGCGTGAGTTTTGTTTGTCAAAGTATATAGTCTGGGTTACAGAGGGATGATCCAAGCAGCTGACCTAGGAATATTCGTGCGTGTAGATAATTGACCTGAGGCAGTCTACCATTTTCTGCTTAGGAACAGCGATGGGTATAATATAAGGTGTCATAGTCCTTTTCACGTTTATGATTGATTCCCGTGTGTCCTTTCAATTCAGGAATTCTGGACTAAAATCAGTGTAGTAGTCACAAGGGAGATTTCGTTGATTACTCTTGCCAGAATTCACGTTTGTTTCGCGGTACACTCTGTTTATTTTGGTCCACGTGTGTTATCGCGCGACGGCTTCTGCCGTATTTGCTCATCCTGTAATTTCGACGTTACGTACATTCATCGTAAAGATAAATATTGCAGATACACTCTCGACCCGTGTCCTTATGAAAAAACATGTAAGATCGAGGCAAATGTCGAGTTTGAAATTTCAAATTAATTTAAAACACAACCTCGTTGCGTTGACTAACTTTTATGGCGCGCGTGCTCGTTTTTAAAAAATCTTGATTGTCAACGTTACTGATGCAATTCTATTAATCCTCGGGAAAAAAAAAATATATATATAAATTTTATTTTTTATTTACGTTTATACCCATCTCTGCTTTGGGGACTCCCTGCGAATGACAGTCGCTGACTCTTTAGATTCATTCCCAAGCACACTCGTGCCGCAAGAGCCGGCCAGCTTTTACCACGTACAGCAGGGCTATGGACACGCATCGAGCCGCGGGGCTTCGATACTTCCCCTCGTGAATATTTCAAAATCACCAACGTCCACGCCAGTAAATCGATAATTCCGCCCGAATTCCAGCAATTTCAATATTCCGCTACTCATTACTCCATTTATCTTTCCCGGCATTTGTGTAAACCGGAAAGATTGTCACGATCGTTAAATAGAATCGTATACTAATCGAATATATTGCTCGATCAAATATCTGCCTAATCAGACGAAATTCTCGCCCTGTTCCCCGCGCCAAATAAACTATCAATATCAATTTCGACACTGGAACATCTGTCCAACTTAACCTATACAACACATCGTAAGCAGGTCGCGTCATCGGTGTCAACCGTCTACAGGATGAACATTATCAAAATCCAGAATCGCAATGAAAATGCCACTATCGTTTCTCTCTTCAAATCACCTCGCGATCTTGCAAACGCGCGATTAAAAAAAAATAAATATAAGACAAGATATCGTCAACGGCCGACATTCATTACACAGCCCTTGTGAAAAATCTGGCGCCTTCTCTTGCGGACGGTATCTACCGAAGGCAGTACAGGCGAGAGAGAGAGAGAGAGAGAGAGAGAGAGAGAAAGAGGAATGGAAAGAAAGAGGGAAGGAAAGATGGAGGACGAGGGATAGATGGGTAGAGAGGGAGCGAGATAGATGGATAGATAGGTAGATGGATAGAGGAAGAGAGGGAATGAGACAGATAGATAGAGAGGGGGAAGACGGAGAGGGGGAAGAGAAAGAGAGAGAGAGATAGAGGGTGCAGTACCGAGTAGCGTCGTAGCTCTGTCCACCGGGTGGCAGAGGGGGTGGCGCCCCTGGAGGAAACGGGGACCGAGGGGGGCCGGAAGGCGGACGCCCTGGCGGCTTCACGCCGTAAAGGCTGTACGACTCCTCCAACAGCTCCGTATCGCTGCACCACCCACAACAGACATACACATCCGCGCTATCAGCCATCCATGAATGGGCGAAACGACGGGTTGGGGGCGTATAGGGCGGGGGAGCGTGGGGGGGGAGAGGTGGAGCCTGAGGTCAACGCCTTTGCGGACGACTCGCGGGGTTTGTTTGTTTGTCCCACTAATTTCCTGGCATCGACCGCTTAGACTGGGATCCAACGTTTTAACGCTAGAACTACTGATCGCTCTCCGTATATATTGAGGACACTGTGCAGGGTGTGGAAAAAAAATCCACTCGCCTTTCGATCGGGCATTGCTCATATGTTTAGTTTTGATTTAAGCGATTATTAATATGAACATCGGTTTAATGGGATAAATTGAATGATGGGACAGGTATTTTCCGTGGTTAAAAAGGGGATGGATTTTAAAGAACTAATGCATTCGACAACATTGTGGAGTATTTTCATTTGAAATACAGAAGGAGTATGTTTTTTTTCTCGTGGCCTGTGTATATGTATTTGAAGAATTAGGAAAAGAAGGTAATGACAATGGATCACTGTGATCACATATGTACTGTGATCGAATGACGCAAAGTCTAAGAAAATGCTGTTACGAAGTTGTGCGATTTAAAAAAAGAAAAATGATCGAATCAGCATAACAAGTTCGGTAGTTCTAGCGTCAACACGTATACGGAATACGTACTAGTAGGTTTTTTCGTGGACTAGTAGGTAGTCTCCAGAGCACGTGCTAGTACGTTTTTCGTATTATACATCATTGCTTGCATTGCGGATGTATATTACTATATATATAATAATGTTTTTCGATGGTAATGTAGCCTAGTAATTAGAGGGATTTCTAGGAAATCCTTCCCAGCCCAGCCAATCTCGTAAATTGAAGCGTGCCAATATTTTAACAACTGCTCTGCCAGAATAATCTCTAATAATTCTCCATTCACGCGGATATCACGTTGCTGAGATCAATGATATAATATCACTACACGGTATATAACAATGGCGGCCAACAATTCGATAGCTATACTATAAATGACGCGTCGGTAAAATATTGTAAAGCACTTTACAGCAATGTTTTATTTAATAAAACCCATTCATTCGGTGAAACATTATGAAACATCGATAAGAAAAGTATTTGGAGGCTCCACGGTAATCGAGGGCGTTCTATCGCGAATGGATGGAAGTTATCGATCGTCCTAAAGCCGAAGAGACATTTAGGAGCTCCGGTTACCTGGCTTCCTCGTCGATGACGGGCGTCACGGTTCCCGAATACTGCGAATAGTAAGGATCCTCGTAGCTGCTGCTCGTGCTGTATGGACCAGGCGGGTATCTTCCTGTTCCGGAGCCAACACCACCGCCACGTTCTGGACTGCTCATGTAGCCGCTCTCGCCGTGCAGCCGATCTGCGGATATTCACAAGAATCGTGTCATGGGGAATAATTGTGTTTTTACATCCCTTGGAACCGTAAACACATCCAGTATATACATCCTCGTTGTATCTGTACAAGCGCGTCGTGTAATTCGTCGAGATAAGCGAATCAGTGATTCGACCGAAGAGTATCGTCGATTATAGCATCGAATTTGCTGACAAAACTGTCAGGGAAGAAAATAGTAACGTATAGACTATAGACTCTGATAATAAAGTTGCAGGTGGTAAACCGACGATACTTTTCCGTCTATCAAAATCTGAACAGATCTTTTTTTTTTCTCAACGCATTGTATGCCATGTGAGCTTTTCTCGGTGTATTCGAGGGTACAAGTAAAAATAAATACGTACTTGAGATTTGGATAACGACAAGAAAGACTATCTCTACGAGTACATTCACTACAAATCAATGAAAAAAAAGAAGTGGGTTTACACGAGTCGATGATCTTCCATTCCTGGAATTTCCTCTGGAATTCTTGATAGTATTATTGGAAAGTGTGCGCGGATGCAGATCGTCGGGATTTTTTGTGTATCATACAATGTTTCAACAAAATGCGTGTATCAACGAAATATCCGTCAGAGGTCGTCACCTGGCGAATGTTATAATTTACATCACCACCGAATCTTACGGTATGTAACAGCCACCGAACGTTGCAATTTACTTCAACCACCGAGCTCGGCTGTGGATGCTAATGTGATGAGCGAATGTGCAAGTGAATCTATTCATGGAGGCGAGTTTCACGCACGACGTACGGTAGAATGGATCGAGAGAAAGACAGAGTGAGTGAGTGTGAAGGGGCGAGAGGGGAGGGGGAAGAAAGAGAGAGAGAGAGAGAGAGAAACTTTTTGTTCGTGCTTTATACAGGGGCTAAAGTGGAGGGGGTCTACAAATTTTGCGATGCTAGGAGGCGAAATCGGTACCAGGGTCGGCGATGATGCGCTACTGCAATTACGGTATCGCATGGCATACGTAGGGAGAAACAGGCAATACGGTCGTAAAGCAACGAGAACTTTGTCAAAGAGCATTTGTACCTTTCGATCGTCCCCGCGAATGTTTCTCGCGAGGCGCGAAAATCTCAATTTAAAAAAACTCATGGCACATCGCGTATCTTAGCGGTCAAATATATTTTATGCGAAATCAAATATTCAAGAGGAATTTCCCAAGTTCCCGAACAAACGAAAATTCATGGAAATTTTTCAGAGTCTGCGGGGACTCCATTGAAAATTAGAGCAAGTTTTTCAATGGAAATACGATGAATGGGGATAACTCCGTGACAAAGGCATTACTTTGCGACGGCAGCTCACGTTTATACCGCGAGAACTTCCAAGAGTCTTCGTCGGTGTCGCGTTTGTTTAACCTTTTTGGCTCTGCCAGTTAAGACGTGACGCCTGCTTCTGGCGGTTATCCCAAACGAAACTCCAATTATCTGCACTCGGCAGTTCCCCTTTGTTTTGCAATGGCTTATTACCCTCGATAATTTGTTCGGCGTTCATGGAGCCTTAGCTATTGCTCGCTGCGCAAAGGGTGGAATGCACGAATTGATTGATTGCCGTTTCATTTAATCACTCGACGAGGGAGAAGACGAATTCCTGATTGTCGGCGTGCTAACAATTTCCACCAGATTTACCTGATTAAGTGGATTTCTTTGTCACGATTATTGCGACGATAATTTGGTTTCAGAGCGATCGTTGAACGAATTGGACGAAGAGGAAGACTCTTGTCGATGAGATTTATTCTGGTACGAAATGGCCATGACTTGGGAGTAATTCATTTGCATGAACCTCACCCAACCTAGGATGATTTGTAATCGAGGTAACGAGCATGTAGATTGGATGAAAATGACGCGTATAAAGGTAACCATTTTCCCCTATCGCGATCGATCAATACCAATTGTCAGTGCCAAACTCAATTTTCTCAGGGCCCCTCCGTTTCGACCAAACCGCCTCCATTCTCGAGAATTCGGTCGTGTTTAACTCTCGTATTTTTATAACGGATATCTTATAAACGTGGATCGATTTTCCATCGTTTTCACGAAGTGTTCTTCGCAAGTTCATCCTGCAATATTCCGATATATGCCGGGATAATATTTGTTGGGGAAATAACGAGAACTGGGTTAAAGGTTCGTTGCTCGTTGGATCAATGCAATCGACATGGTTGATCAGTTATGGTAGTTTAGCACAGAAACCGAAGCGGAGAGTGCGGAGAATAAGAATATCCGCTTTGGCAAACGTCCGGCTAAAACGGCATATTGACAAAGGTAAAAAGGCAAAATATTGTTTCGATGGAGCACCATCCCGATTGATATGCACGAAGCGCAAAAAAATGTTTCCATCTACTTCCTATAGCAAAATTCAAAGATCTCGTAAAATCAACTTTGCGATATTTTCGAAGAAAACTCGCCACGAAGGTTCGCCAAAGAATCGAGCGTGCCTCGATATTATAAAAATCCCAGTACAACATATCAAGCGTCTGAAATAACGCTTATAACATATTAAGCGTGTGAAATAACGTGACGATCAGACGCGTTACTTCATACGTTAAATACACGCGAGAGCCGTCAATTTTCTAACGCGATAAAGTCCTTTCGGTTGAACATCGTGTTTCAAAGGCTGCTTCAAACCTCCATAGAGAAAGAGATGTTCAAGTCGCCTTGACAGGGCTGCTTTTTCTTTCTCTCAAGAGAGCTTCCTTCGCAACACGAGCAATACCAAACACCGCCTTTCCCGCTCCAGCCTGGACTACCATAAACCCGATCATCCACTCGAGCGAGCCTAAGTAGACTCGAGGAAACCAAGGTTCGACTTATATATCCGCGGGAGGTTTCCTCCGACGTAGGAGCGAGCTTTCCGGATGTTTAAGGGTACTACTGACCTGGTATACTATAGAGGGAGACGGAGCTGTCTCTAGAGAAGCGAGCCGAGCCCCCGAGGCTTCCAAGGGGACTCTTACCACACTGGTAGCTGCGAAGCGGCTTGGCCGGCGGCACCCCGCCACCACCTATCCAACCATCCAGAAAACCAAACAAAAAACCAATGTACCCAGATGCTCCGATCCACTTCAAATTCTCCCCCTCCCCTTGCTAAGCCGACCCTCGTACTGCCAGAAGGTACCGCCGATCGGTCTTACTCTCTTAACCCTTTGCACTTTGATCGAACGGACTGGAAATGTCGATGGATGATCGAGTTAGGAGAGCGTAGTTCGATGGTTAGTGTCGCGTAAACGGTGGAGGAATGGTTAAGGAGTCACTGAAATTATGATTTATGGGTATTAGTTTTCGAATGAGTGGGTAAGGTTGGAAGGGAGAATGCTGGTTAGAGTGAATCGTCGAGGAAGTGCAAAGCGTTAATTCTTGGCTTTATCGAAGAATGTCGTTGGCAGTCGTGTAGAATTTCGTTCTACAAGCTGTATGCTGATTTGGCACGAGGATCGCTCTTTTCACCCGAATTTATTATCCTCCGCGAGTACGTAATCTCCAGCCGTGTCGAAGCAAGGGAAGCGCAAAGAGGAATGCTTTACAGCCAGGTATGTATTTGTCCACGAATTCCTTGCTTCGGAGTTAGCTTTGTTTCGCATGTCGATTCCTCGAACGTCGAGCCGCGATCGCTGCTTTCCGTGTCCCGATTTATCGTCAGGTGGAAATCGCGGTTGCGTTTTTCACGAAACTGTATTGCCAGGCTGCGAGATAAATTCCGTTCTTTCTCGCTTTCGCATTGATGCTCGACGCGCGGGACAAAGTCTTGCGGATTCTCTCGGACTTTCGACGCACGGCCTCAGAGGGGAAAGAGGTTTGTACGCGGATATACGTGTCCGGGTTGCGTGCTTGTGTATGCAAATTCAAGCCCTTTCGTGGACCGAGGCAGGGAAGATCCGAGGTAGCATCGCCAAATAAACGTGCGATAGAGCGTCGCGAAGAACTCCAAAGTATCGCCGCTTTTTCCATTGAACTCTGTCCTCAAAATTTTTAATCAATCCCCTTCTGCATTTTCACACGGCAGTCCAATCGAAAAGGCGGCGATACTTTTTCGATTCTTTAGTGTGATTATTGGAAACAAGAACATCCAATTCGTAACGGGAAATAGCGCACAAATTTATCCAATCGCAGGATTCGAAGCTATGATTTTTTAATGGACGAGGTTGTTAGACGTACACTTATCGATGAAGGGATTAAACAATTAACCAATGGTTCCAACGTTTATGCTGAGATTTAATGAGCGATTCGTGAATCGTAACTTTTCAGATACGAGTATCGAGCATGAGCACGTTTATTCAGCAAGTACGAGGATCGTTCCATCCTCTTCGTGCGTGGAAGCACGAGCCTGCGCAAGGTGCGTCGTCATTTCGTATTAAGTTCAAAGCCGGAGGCGGAGGTCGATCCACGAACATATGCGTGTGTGTTAGCAGCGATTAAGGTGACCAGAACTTGGCTAATCTGCTTTAATCCATCAGGTTTCTCTAACAAGATAATCGCGAGTCAACCTTCGAGCATTTCAGATATCGTGATACGTACGTGCAAACGGTAATCGCACTTTTCGCATTCTTTCCTCGAATAAAAATGGTAGACACTTTAAAAAACGAACGACCACCCGATCGTCTTTGAGATCCCAATTTTCCGCGTCAGTTCCTTCGAGAGGAGACTGGTCTCTCTCTTGGACGTCTTTCGCCTCGCCTTTCTAATCGCTCGAGACGACAGGAAGGGAGGGCGACATCACGGTCGAGACATCAGACAAGATGGCTTTTTTTTTTACCACCTCACCCTTCGATTTTCCCCCTCGGTCCTGGGCGAGATCGGTGGAAGAAAATGCCGGAGATTTCCCGGAAGGCACGAGAAGACCTCGAAGCGAATTCCACGATTCTGGTCACCCTGTCCGTAGGAGTATGCGATAGAATGCATGGTTAATGCGTGACGTGCACAAAGTGGATCCTTGCGAGCATCCTGGGAGTTTTGCGAAATGGGTCTACGGGCTGTGGAGAGCGCAAGCATGAGGGTCCAGTGGCGTCAAAGCGATGGAGTTTATTTTTTTTTTTTGGCACCGAGGCGTGAGAGATCCATGGGGTTGTTCTTGACCTCGGAAATCACTAAGAGCGGTCGTAATGATTTTTTTTTTAAGAATATCTTCTGTTAATAAAAATATATTATATATATATATCAGAATATCAGAATTGATGTAGAAAAACCATCTTTTTTGTTACTTATTTTCAATTTGTGCTCTAAGCGCGATCTCAAGAGCGATATTGTTTCGATACGCAAAGAGAATGATCGTTCTTATGTGCTTCGTATGTTTACTGAAAAGTTCTATGTAAAATAAATGGCGAGGAGCGTCGGTTTCTGTAAAATCCGCAGTTTATCGTAGAGCGATGAGACTTAATATATTAAAAACAGATTTGGATTAATGTTGATCAACTTCCTTACGATCGTCTATCTGATCGACGATCGTATTTTATTTTGTGGTGAATCACATTTCATTCTGGTAATAAAGCAAAGCGGTTAATATTTTTAGGAAACGTCACGCTCACCGGATGAATCTTGAACAAACAAAGCATTTCGCACAGCTCACAAAACACAAATTAATTTCCCGTGTAATTCGGCGTTCCGCTACCGTCGCATCTTGTTTGGGAGAAATAAGCGGCGCACGTATACTCGCGTGTACCGTCGAAACGAAGTTCAGTGAGCCAGTCTTAATTAATTCGCAGTTTAGATAAATTCGTGTTTCGCAAGTCACCTGCGTAATCGAGAGTTCGCGAAACGAGATTCCTTCTGGGCAGGGGCAAAGAATGAGAATTTTCTGGGTTAGCCTTTTAACCATTTGAGTGCGAGGACAAAAGTAATCGAGCGCCGCTCCCTTTCCTATTCGCGAAAAATCCGCGCAATTCGCGAAACTTTGCGCCTTTCTTGAGATTCCGTATAAGCAGGGCCTAATACAGGATACTTTGTTACTTTTGATAGGAAGTTTTTTTTTGTTGGGAAAAAAATGCAAAAGAATTGCTTCTACATTATATCGTTTACAAATATTCCAATGTTGTTGCAATCATCGAATTAAAAACTTCAAATGTATTCCACGATGAAAAAATTTCATAAAAATTTGAACAAATCTCAGCATTTAATTCTAAAATATCTCTTGTCAAATCTAATGAATTGTTTATAAACGTACCAATTTTATTGCGACCATCGAATTTAAAATTGCAGATATAATTATATATATATTACTTTAATTATATTTTAATTCATAATGATTTAATTATACTATTAACAAATTTCATAAAAGTTAGAACAAATCTGAGTACTTAATCATAGAATATCTAGGGTCAAATTTAAAATAGTTCGAGGACCCCAATGACCTCGAAGCTCTTCAGTCAGGACCTGTGTATAAGGATCAGGCGAAGATTTTGCAAGCGAATGCGCGTTCATTCTCGAAACATCTCGCTTCCAAGGCGCTCTATTGTGTCGCTTCGTAATGACAGTCCAGGGCGCATTGCGAAATGAATTAAACGCGCGGTACCTCGCCACCCGTTACCGCCTTGCAATTGTGTAATTACGACGCAAACGAAATTATGGAATAAGTAAAGTACATGAATCCCATTATCGAGACCAACGCGTCGCTTCTTAATTATAATTCCAGCAAGATTGCAAAATAAATCACGCTTACGTTGCACTGACATCGATTTATAATTAAAATCAGACGCGGCGGTCTTTTCGAATTTGTCACGACTCTCGAAGGATCATTATCCTGCCGCGGAGGCGCGAGTTTTGGACGCCAGCATTGTCGTCTTCTTTGTAATCGCGACTCCAACTCGAAATTGCAAAATCAACCAGGCGCATTTCCGTTGCGTTAACATCTACGCATTATCCTGCGATTCGGCCTTTCGAAACGAATTTCAATACTCGAAGAATCGTTCCTATGTCTTCGAAAAAATGGTAAAATCAACCACGCCCATTAACACCGTGTTCATACCGATAAAGTGTAACAAATTGGTTCTTCTGAGATTTCGTCCAGCACTCAAAGGGTTAAAATCAGGTACCTAGTTTGCCCTGAGGTTCGTCTGGGGTTTCAGCGTACCGTGCGATTTTTTCCTTGGAGTTTTATTAGAGGGTGGTTGGTTCGCGCAAAGGGAGGTTCGTATACCTGGGGTGGTGAGGGACTTCGGCTGCGAGGGTGTCGCATTGGGCCCTGCGACGACGGAGGAGGCAGCTGGGCTGTAGGCCCTCAAAAGTGGACCACCGCGTGGCAACGTGCTGCTGCCACCCATGTAATATCCACCACTTCCGGAAGTCGAATTCTTCGTCGTCTGAAAGGAAGAGTCCACCCATTAGCCGTTGTTCGAGAATTTTTTAAATCTGATCCAAGGCTTTTTTTATACTTGTTTTTATGAAGCTCGAAAAAATAATGCAATGGAAATTCTTTTTATGGAGCTCATGAAATCTTGTCGTAATAATTACTAAAATTTTCTTTGGCTTAGAACGTGACGAATCTCTTGTGAAATTCGGAAAATTGGTCATTATAAAGCTGGATAAAAAAATCACCTTTCATTTTAGTAGTTTACTTAATATCCCTCTTTATGTTAGCCTTTGAGACTGTTCAACGAAGACTAACCGTTCTTGGTAGGTTATAAACCGTATCGGTGTATAATATGCAGATTCCAGAAATAAATTCATACGTAACGAATACGGTTTTATCGTGGGAACGAGCAGGGACGTTGCCTGATATGCAAATAGTTTTTATCCCAACTTAACTTTTCGCCGCTAAAAAAAAAAAACTCTGACGTGATAGCATCGCCATTCGACGGAAAAATTTTCTCGATTTTCCCAACTTAATTTAAATTGGCAGGAGTTATTTTTTATTTCCCAGGGTAATTCGATCGTGCCTCACACTAAGATTAATGTTCACATTATCTCTGTGTAATGAAATAATTATAACTTGAAAACGCCCGGACAAATTAGAATTTATGCAGGTATCCGCGCATTAGTTTATATCAGGCAAATTGCGACCGGTCCTTTTCACTCCTGTTATGTAAATCCGTCGAGCGTAGTAGTCATGCACTCTAGAGTTAAGAGGATACGTAAATTAATATCCTACTCCATCATATACATTACACTTTAAACGTTGTTTACGGTTTTATCGCAACTGCCATTAGTATTGCTACCATCGTATCATCTGCGTTTAAATCGCAGGAAAGCATTTCTTTCCGGCAGACGTAACATTCGATGTATCATAAAGTAGAAACGTCGGATTATTAATCGAAATTCTCGTGTTCACTCGTCTACCATACTAGACGTGACTCTAAATCGTTAATATTCCTCATAATCCTTTGCAAAAGGAGAAAAAAATACGGTGATATATAAACTCTGAATGTCATCTTCAAGCTCGTCATTTTCTTTTCATTAACCACCAGTCGTCGAGAGTTAATCCGCTTGTTTACGACAAAAGGGTGCGTCCGCCATCGAGGTCCTTTTTTATGGCAATGTCTAATCAGCGTTACTATCCCCGCGTTCGTAATAACATAACGAATAGCAGCTTGTTTGCGTTGGAATTAAGAAAATTATAAGTACGAGCTGCCAATCGAAGATCGATCAGACTCTTTCCTCTTCCGGTCATTTTTCTGATTGTATGTATATGCACCTGACTAGAGTCTACGAAGCCACTTTCATAACGGGTTTTAAGGCACGACAAGTTAACACTGGCTTTCTACCGTGATTGTTAGATGCACCTTAGTCGCTGCATCTTGCGTGTCGAAATGGAAAATGCCACTGGCCCGCGCATCCGATTTTATGCAATGCCACGCCCTTTCCTTTTCTTTTTCTTCGCCACCGGCGGGGCGGATTTAAATTCGATACACTTCATGCGAAACGCACGTAACGCCGTTCTTTGCAACACGCCAATTCCGAAATAATCGTTATTATCTAATAGGCAACCAGGCTCGAAGTGACGCAACGGTTTTCCCTAGGGGCTCGACTCTGTCGCCCGGTTCCAGCACCTTGTCATTGAATCTGTGCCGAGTCTACCTTCGATCGTTTCACCAAGTTTTTTCCTCCGCGTTCATTTATTCGTGTCCATTAATATCTCTGTATAACGATCGTTTATACACGATTAGCGTCAGTCTCTTCTCAGTTTCTCATTTCTTCGTCTTGCAAATTTTCGAAGGTGTCGTTTAAATTCGCGAAAGACAGGACCGGTTTATTTCGCGCCAGTATTTCGAAATTGAGGGTTGCAGTGAGAAATAGACACAGAGAGAGAAAGGGAGAGAAAAAGAGAGAGAGAGGGGGAGGGGGAGAGGATTTGCGAGTCGCGTGGATTTCGGGTAGTATTTTTTTCGCGGATAACGAACCCGCGTTCCCCGCCGTGATTTCCCTGCTCTCTAATCGGGACGGTTGCTTTCGAAAAAAATCCATTCTGGAGGATTATTTATATTCCCCGTGGAATTTACCGAGCGTAAAGAACGTGGCATATTTACTCACGTGCCGAGCGACTTACTCGGCGATTTAACGAGCTCGCGTTTCGACGGTCGTAGCCCAGTTTATATCAACCTCGATTTTGCGAAATTCCGCGAAACGACGATAACTAAAACTGACGGGGGCACCGTTCTTGGCAGGTGTGCTAATTAAATCGTAGCCCTTACGTCATATCTAATATGAATTGGTTTTAAATTGAAACATTATATACCACGGCGAGGATCAAAGTGTATTTCATGCTTTTGTGGAAAGGGTCGAGAGATCGCTTCGAGGAGCATCGAGTTAATCCACGAGCTTGATAAGCAGCCGAGGGTTCTCGTGATCGAAAGTGAATCGGAGAAACGAAACATTCTGACGCCTATTTGACAGGAGTAAGCGCCTTTCTCACTTTCGATTTAATTACAAAACGAAACGAAACTTCTTACGCTCTTACATAGATACGTTGCGTGCGCCGTTTAACCATTTGATCGCGCGCGATACGCAATGATGATAACTAACGAAATCGTCGGACGGACGATTCTCGGGGCATTCTCTTATTTATTTATCAGATATTTTCGAGTGGCGCGCATATCGGAGAAATCACTGGGCACTCGTACTTTCGTGCCTTCCTCCTCCTATGTGTTCACGTCACGTAGAGCACGAAGGACGTTTTTCAAACGGTCTTAATCGTTATTTGCGTCCCTGCCCGAATCACTCGAGGCTCGTCGTTTCGTCACGGCCGCGGGCGATCGTGGTCTCTCCACGTATCTCTTTTTCCATCTCGACGTGGCCGCACGTAAGTACGTATCTCCTTGTAAACGCCTAGACGGAGCCTTAAGAGGCCGAAATTATTTCGTAACGCGGTGCTCGAGCGTGGAATATCCTATCAGGCGCGATAAAAGCTTACAGGGAAATCGCTTTCCCCTATCGGTCTCGCGGGTATGCGCGAGGTTTCGTTGCGTCGATCGAGCGACATTTGCGATTTTTAATAGCACAGGGATCTCTTCGCGAATTTCCTTGCTTAATCGAATTGACCAAGGGGGGAGCCCGACGTGGAAGCGGATTTGGTTTTGGTCGAGCGATACGATTCGGGTTTGAATAAAACCTACTTTGCGTGAAATCCCATTTTTAGTACGCTCGAGTGTTCGACGTGAGGGAAGTTTGAAATTGGACCGACTACTTCGCTCATGACGTCGATTTGGTCGAAGAATTTTGCTTTCAGGGGAAACTCAATTCGTCGTCGCACTTTACGAATTATCGTCGCCGTCCACGTGCGCTCTTCCGGGACGATGCTCTCGGAATTCATAGGAATTTATTAAGCCACTGTTATAATGTTGATTTACGAGATTGTAAGGTTACGTGTGTAATACTGATCATATCTTCGGGTATTACGCGTTGGTAAAATTCGTGCAAATTGATTAGCTAAATTATATAAATACCAGTTTGACCTGCACTTGCGTATGGTATTAGAAATTCAGTGTATGTCATCTATGGATCCAAAATTAGATCTTAATAAACGCACAGGTCTTACGAATATATTTCATGGATTAATTCAAGTTCCTTACGTCTTTCACTCGCTTCTGGGTGATAATAAACGTTGAAATACATCCTACACAGCAATGCGCTCGCAGATGAATAATGTGTCTTAAAAAAAATGCGCATTGCTCAGGAAGACCAATTTGAATATCCATTTATTTCATAGATTCTCCAAAAGGCCAAAACCAAGTAATACCCTCTCCAAAATTCCACATCCATACAAATCGAATAAGCACCTTGTACAAATATATAATTTTCTCCTCCACGGATCCAGAATCAGACCCCGAAAAACATACAGAAGCCAGCCTTGGCTGCACAAACACGCAGAAGCCAAAAAAAGTCTCTCGAAAAAGGACCAGGATCCAAGCACCATCCTGGATTTTAATTCTCTCCACTTTTGTTAAACTCGAGGTATTCACCGACACGCTCGAGGGATCGTCCAGTGTCTGGACGCGCTCTTCCGTCACGGCGATTCCGGAATTCCGGAAGTCCGCACGCCGACCTTCGTTCCTCCCTCCGTCGACTTTGGCCGCGAGCACGCGGGTCCTCCCTCTTACTCTGCCCCTCGAAGATCGCGGCGGGGCTCCGGCCGATTCGCATCGATTTCGCTTAGTCGTTGTTTACCCATGACGTGAGCTTGTCCCGCTGTTGGCGCCAGAGCAGCCAGAGGCATCAGAAGCGCGGAGGAGCGCCGGAATAACCAGAGGCCCCGAAGTGACTGGAGGCGCGGAAGTAACCAGAGGCACTGAAGGAACTAGGGACACCAGAAGGATCGGAGCAGCGGGAGGAACCAGAGGCACCAGAAAAGGAGACTCCTCTCGTAGGCGACGGAAGGTGCGGCCTGGTGGGATATTAAGCGCGTGTACGGCCCAAAGGAAATTGGATCGAGGAGCTGCGTGCCCCTGAGCGAGGGCGCAGCCCGAAACAGAGAGTAAGGGGATATTAAATACCTGGCCGCCTTTTCGAAGACACGCCAGCGAGGATATTAAAGGAGTCGAGGATATTAAATATCGAAGGGCACAAACTCGATCCCCGAGGTTCCTCGATCGAGAAGCATTCAGAGCGGAAGGACCAGGAGAAGGGAGAGAGAAGGGAGAGGGGGATCGGGAATTGCGCGAATGTAGAGAAGACATGGAATTTTCGTCTTTCTGGTCGGAGGAGTACGCGTGTTGCATCCTTGATGCGCCAAAGAGGAGTCGCTTGGATGCTCGGTAAGTAACAGGAAGGTCGGGTCTGCGCGAGAGAGGGATTGCGAGAGAGCGATAAAAAGAGAGAATTTTCGGGGAATCCGGAGATCTGGATTCCTGGATAAGGCGAGAGGAAGGTGAGAGAGCCGCGACAGCGCGTAGCGAGGATCAGCGGGTGCGGGAGAGAAGGAGCAGGGCAAAAAGAAGGGCGCGGAGAGGAAGGGAGGCCGAGGAGGGGGCGGAGGAGGGACACCTGGAGAAACACATTCGAGTATCGCTTATGTCGTGGACTAAAGCGCACAGAGTCTCGTAGTAGGTGTTGGGAGAAAAATCGAAGCGTCGCTTGAGAAGCCTCTTGGACTCGAACCTGAGGATAAGGATAACAAACATCGCTCGGGGGTAGAAAGGGGATGAACCTGGAAGAATGGAGGAGCGCAAGATTTATCGCATTATCGACATCCATCGCTTGCTCTTCTTGATTTCTTGCATTTCTTTAGCGTCGACGAGCATCGAGGATTCTTTGAAAGGAATTAGGAGGCATGGAATCGGAACTACTCCAATGCACAAGGTCCTGCTGACACAGAAGGGCTACATACAGGTGAGAAACTTCATCGAGGAGACGATATTCGTTCTCCGTATCTGCAATTTCCATTTGTCACGAATTATAGAATATTTTCGCTTTCCTACTTGCGATATTCATTCACAAATTGCACGGTGTTCTTGGGTTTGATTTATTCACGGTCCTTAAGACACGAGTTGGAGACCTTTGGTCGTTGCGTTAATATCGTTAAAGAGAACGATTCAGCGGGGTGGAGAGAAAAACGTCCCTCGGTTTATCGCGTTTGGGGCGCGATTATTAAAAACACGGTCGGCTAGACAAGAGATACGTCGAGCGAACAGGTGCTTAATTAAACGCAAGCTCGTTCCGCGGCTCGCACAAAGGTCCAAGCCAAAGAGACCCTAGGGGGGCCCTATAGACTAAGATTGCTCTGCAACCCTGACGGGTTTCTCGATTTTTCCTCCTCATTACCAAAGCCGGAGAACAAAATCACGATAATAGGACATCACCACTCCCAGCTGTTCTCTCCCTGGATTAAATAAACAAGTAAAAAAAAAAACGTGGCCTAACAAACGAAATCTATGAGAGTTTACGCTTTCATTTATCGACCCATGCGCAAAAATCGACCATTCACTTTTACTTATCGAAGAATTGAGCGCAGCATGTGAGAAGCTTGGGTATTTATTTGGGTATACGTAGAAGTTCGAATATCCGAAGTCAGTGATTTGACTTGTGCAGTCATCGCGAATCGACGACTTGGCGGATTTCGATCGGTACGGAATGTCGCGTTCGTTCGTGTCGCCTGCGGGTATTGTGCGGAGTTTACGTAAAAAAGAGGTAAAAGGACAAAACGGAACGGGGCGAAGCAACGATTGCTTAATGGTACTCCTTCCTTCTTAACTGCCGGTTGTTCCCAAACGAGCCTTTATGGTGCCGGACCAATTCTCTGGTGCTAACGAGCCCGAAGAGCCGATCGAACGTTCCTTTTTTACGCTTGCAGTTCCTGCGCTGGGAGCTGCCGGTGCCTGAGCTCGAGGAATTCACTTTTTGCCTCTGGGTGCAGTCCAATAATCTGTCGCTGCCCCATTCCATATTCTCCTACTCGAGTAAGTATCCCTGATAGCGGTCCTGGGGAAAACCCTCGTGGTCTTTGGCCGAGGTACTTCTCGAATGGCGCCCACTGCGGTAATCGTTAACCGCCTAATTACATAATTAGCGTTAGATAATCAAGTGGATCGTGCTGGTCCGATTCCTTGGTTTCTCTTAGCATATCTCGAGGTTAGCGAAACAAGCTTGAATATGCAAGCGAGATTCTGAGAGTATCGAGGATGTCTCGAATCGGGAGGTTAAGGGACGAGTAGTTTTGTAGAATGTGCGGTTTTAATTAACGATTATCGATTCTCGTCGCTGTTATCGATACGCGGCGTTAAAGAGCTATTGTCGCTTTTTTCTTTGGACCATGTTTTATGTTCATTCAGAAGCTGAAAGCGTGATCATGCGTTCTTTGTACACGATTTATCTTAATCCTTTCCAGCCCGATGATGTCGTTTGGTATCATCCGTATAATCTGCTTCTACTAATCGAGTACCTCTAAATTATTTTTCTTCAAAATTTAATTTTCTTACTAAGAATTAATAATTTGGGTTGGGAAAGGTTAGTAAAATATGTTACATATGTAAAAGGTTTGATGAAGAAGGAAGCGAGATTTGGAAAACGGTTAGCGCGCAAGGAAAAATTATTCGTAAGTGTTATCAGGACGAAAGCTCACGACCGTGAAACGTCTGGGCCTTCAATTACTGCATTTAGAGAAATTATATAAACCGAATATTTCGTTTAGCAAGCACATGTTTAATACTATATACATCTAAACGATAGATTTTAGAATAATTTATGCCACCAGCCTATAGAGACAAACAACAATGAAGCAAAATCGCCGTTAATTAGTACGCGAATTTGATGACTTCTCTTGATTGACTTATCATCGCGATTGAGGTCGCGGCAATTAAGTTAAATTTGGAGTAAAAATCAGAAATAAATTGCTGCTCAAAGAGGAATACAGCGCGCGTTCTCGCGCAATCCAGTTTCTATGGTTCAGCCTGCCTCGATGTTTTAAGGCATCGAATTTGAATTGTTAATCAGGAAAAAGTGGTGAACTTTGATTTAAAAAATGTCCAATTGAGGAAAAACAGTTGTTTGACAGGAAAGGTTTATCCTTCACGATGGTAAGAAAAGATTTTACGAATTCGGTTTTTTACCATTCAGCGAGAATATACTAAATCTTGCTGTGCTGTTCTCCGTGTATTACATCGATTGACATAACACGAACCCCCGCATTGCTTTCCAAAAAACGACTCGATTAACGGATTAAAGCGGCAACAAGTTCTTACATATTATATCCTACTGTTATACACCATGGACATTCATCAGTCGATTACATCACGGAAAGTACTTGTATTTACGTACGAATTATTTTTACCCGCGGCGAGACCAGTCGTCCAGTTCTCCATTTCCTTAAATTTTAAGACGTAGTGACGATGATCTCTCCGATATTTCTTTAGGTTTTAAGGCGCCGCGACGATGAATCGTTTGATATTTCCTTAAATTTTTGACGTAACAACGATGATCTTTTTGACATTTGCTTAAATTTTAAGGCGCGATGACGATGATTGATTTCCCACAAAAAATACTTTACGGTCACCGAATGAAACCGTGCAGAATCGAGTAGGCGTGGCGAATTTTGAGGAACCGAGCAAAATCGGGCAGTTCGTGTCCTCGAAAGTTACGGAACGCGGATTTAACGACTTCGGTCTGATCTTGCAAGGCATCGCTTCTGCCAAAAACCTCCGGATCCCATTACCCCGTTCGATTGAAGTAACAAAAACTGAAGTAACGAGTAACTGAACTCTTTAATGAGTCTGCCATTCACAAATAAAGTGATCAAGTGTGTAAGATATTGAACGCTTTTCAGCTCAATGATGCCATTTGGCATCATCCACGTAATCCGCATCTGCTAATCAAGTGCCTCTAAATTGTTTTTCTTCAAAATGTATTTTCCTTACTAAAAAAATAAAAATTTGGGCTGAAGGAGGTTAAAAACATTTTTCATTTGCCGCATCTGGATTTACGTTGCTTGAAAAACTAAAATTATTCATCGAAAGATTCAAGATCCCTCTATCCAGGCGATGCAGGTGGAAATACAATATAGACATAATTATTCCTGACTATCCTCTTGCTTGGAATTGTATACGAATTAAACAAATGTTCCTTGCCAGCAATTATATATTTCCCCGAATTCAAATACACCGTGATTTTTCCAGAGGATGAGAAGGATCGTTTGACGAGAGCTTGGATATCCTCTTATGGAAGGAGCATTCACTTGGAGATCAGTGGGATGTCGATTTTCGAACAGCCCACAAACATCAAGGAGGATCGTTGGTACCACGTGTGCCAGAGCTGGGAGAACCGTGCTGGGCGTTACGCTCTGTGGCTCGATGGGCGAATCCTCACGCAAGGCTCCTCGAAAGAGGTCGGTATACATTGAGATCGACAAGTTTCTCGCACGTGAATATCATTCTCACCTCGGCCATTGATCGAGTTCGATGCGTTTTACCTGTCTTTCGCGAGTATCACCAATGAAATCTCCTCCGTAGCGCGCGAGAGTAGTGAAAGCTGGGCTAATTGGTGATACTGGATAAGCGCAATGCGAGCAAAAGTGTGACGTTCACGTGATAGATTTTACTATTATTATGATTATCATTGGAAATAGCAAAGTTGCGGAAATAATAGGTCCGTGTTTTCTTAGAAAGAATTTTAAAATTTGCAGCGATGTATTTCCGGAATATATCGATTGTGAGCGTTTGCGGAATATATGGTGATCCGTGAGCAACTTAATGAATCTATTTGCTTTATCCGTTCTCATCTACCTTTTCTAATAAATATTTAAGGTGTACTTAGATATGCGGTAGTTCTTGCATTATAGGTGTATACATTTCTTTTCACTAGAGTTGAAAGTAATCATTGTATCATACACGTACTGCCAATTAAGTTTAACCAATTATCTCTATCGATTGCTTAAGATACTATCATATATACGAAATAAATACATGCGAAGTACTATATATACATACGTCGTCACGCCACAAATCGCGAAAGAGTTGCAATAATAATCGACTAAACTTTACCGTAAAAGTCATCGTAAACTGCATCGTATCACGCAAATTTCTACGCCCAGAGTAAAAGTAACTCGACACCTCTCCAACTACTTTCGATCGAAGGCAACGTTTTATCAAATTAATTTTAATTCAAGACACCATACCAAGGTATCGTTCGATTCACATTCCACGCATTAACGCTCGATTCAAATGCAAACGATCGGAGTGTATAATCGCGATGGAAAAGTCAACATCGATATACATCATTCAACACTAAACCTACCAGCTATTTTCTGGACATATTTATGTATACCACGTATATCCTTAAAAAAGAAGGCTATTAAGAAGAGATGTCGATAAATCGATACAATAATTCATAGTTTACGGTAGAATTATGGAGAATCTCAAAAAACGTCCTCTTACGAAGTACAGCGATTTTTCTAAGAAAAGACAACCGACCCCTTCATTTTGACCGTTCCTTCGAAACACTCGACATCTCTCCACTATCCAGAAGAAAGAATAACTCGGGGAACGATCGCGTGGATTATTTCAGACGATCAACCACCGGATACCGAAGGGTGGCGACATAGTGCTTGGCCAGGAATACACGGACTTCGACAAGGGTCTGGAGGAGGGCATCGAGGGCGCAGTACTGGGCTTCAATCTCCTCCTGGCCTCCGCCTTCTCCCCACCGATCGGCTACTACCAGGAAACACCCCTGGATCCGATTCCAGGGCTCTCCGCCTTGGATTTCGCCATGGGTCTCTTTTTCCCAGCGAGAATTCCAAAGAGGTTCTCGAAAGACGAGGCGAGTCCTGAGGTAAGGATGCCCCACGCCACGCAGAGTGCTGTATCGAGCGGAGTTCAAGCTGCGGACCACGTGGATTGGGCGCTGAGGATTCCCACGGGGAGGAGGAACGTCCCAAATCCTCCAGAATCCTCCTGGAGATTTGCGGAGGAGCCCGGCGAGGGCCTCTACTGGCCTGCTGGGAGCAGATACCGCAGAGGAGCGATCGCGAAGAGGGAGATAGGTGGTGGAAACTGGATCGAGCAGCCGTTGGGCTTGCAGTTGGTGCAACTCTCGTACGTTCATTGCGAGATTGGCAGAGGGAGCCCCTTCATAGGCGGCCCACTGATGCTGATATCCTGGAGCAGAACCCCGGTGCGAGTCTTCGGTGGGGCTACGGTGAAGAACGTAGCGGGGACTTGCGGTAACTTCTAAGCGGAAGTCTGCGGGGAATCGATGTGAATCGATGAAAATCGGGTAGTATCGATGAAGGAGAGTTTTCTCTGAAATGGTGGCCTTTAAAAATCGCCTACGTCAGTGTGGGAGAATTTCTCACGTGATTACGATAGTACGGTGTTCGACTTAAGGTGAGATTACGATGCAAGCTGTTGTGCAAAAAAAAATCCAGAGACAGAGAAAGTTTGCGTATTTATAAGATCCGGTGTTTCTGCTTCTTCGCGCAATTTTGTTTCGAGAGCTTCGAGTTTGTCCGCGGATCGAAAGTCGTCTACTACAAAGGCCATACGAGCTCGTACATGCTCGATCATGAAGGGCGTCCTCCTATAGTAGCGGCCAAGTTGGATTCTAAAGACTGGAATCTGTAATCTTTCGGTCGTCGACAAGATGGTCGATTCAGCGCGCTCTGATCCGGCTTAAAGGCGAGGTAGAGAATTGAAGTAGCAAAAGGCACCGAGATGGAAATCGATTTTGGGAACTAATGAGAATCGTCGTACCCTAGTCCGTAACTCGTATTTACTCTTTCATCGTGGCAAATGGAGTTGCTCCCGCCATTCCGATAATCAACCCGTATGGTGCGATTCTTTTAACTCTAACGAAACCGATTTCATAATGAACAGTCGCGTTGGCGTAATAGGAATCCGGGTAGAAATGGAGTTACGTTGCGCGCGATAACGATCTCCGCCGAATGTAATACGTCTAATCGATTTTTGTACGCATGTTATCTAGTTAAGTTAAATATATTAATAACTATAATAATATCAATTGGTTAATTACTTATGGAAATTTCCTTCTTATATGAAAATGGTACTTTATCGATAAGAATATGATTTAAACACTTCTTTTTAGAGAACTACTCATGAATATCCCTGCAAGAAAATCCGTAAGCGATGATCGTAAAAGTACATCGTATACCAACGACGAGCTTTAAAAATGGATATTGGAAAAAGCTCCCTTGCGTTTAAAGCACTGTGTAAAACCGTGTTTTCAGGAAAAACGTCGTTTTATGTTCGTCTTCATTCTGTGCCGCGGAGGGCCGACGATCAATATCGTTCGATGCGAAATATTGGCGCCTCTCCTTACAACCTGCGCCGTGAGAAAAATCGTTTCCCAACGCTTATGATCGCTAGCCACGAAAAATGGCGGGAAAGGCGGCGACTTATACGGGCGTATCTACAGGTCCGCACAAAAGTCTTAAAGTAACCACCGATATTTTCTAGAAATCTTGGAATTATTAAAATTGTCCAGGATATTTCAGTTCAGTAACTGTGCTTTATATATCACACTTCTGGTTTTCCTCATATCACGATTAAAACCACGTTCACTGCCAACTGCGAGATATCTCGTTCATGTTTTTTTCTTCAAAACATCGTAGATGCCACTGCAAAACTATATACATAGTTAACTAATATTGAATTCAAAGTAGCTTTGCTGTTTTTTTAACAAATTTTTGGCACTCGAAGCAAGACTTTCCTAACCCATTAAATGCTAAAGCCAAGTGCAAACCTAAAAAATTCACTAATTAATCCATTTCCTATAGGAAGTTAATTAGAGAAAAAATATTCTTATTAAGTTTGTAACTTTCATAGCGGTCAGTACAGTATTTAGGTACAAGGATCAAAATTAAAAGTACCACTGCTTAGGTAGAAATAAATACAAAGCAAGCGTCCCAAAAAGGGACAATGGTAAATAATGGGTTAATTTCCCCCGATAGCGGACGTGTTAACATGTCACGCGGTTCAAGTTCGTAGAAATAAAGGGCCTGTTCCACGACTTTTGGAGGTTAGTGTATATAGTTCCACCAATGTCAGTCGTTCGCATTCGTGCGTTTCGCAACAATTCGCACGGCACCCCACGTTGAGTGTCGGTGGCGTCATTACACGCACCGTGGATGCACCGGTTGAGGACAAAAAAGGAGAGAAAAATGGCGATTCGAAGAAAGAAAGGCGAGAGAGTGAGAGATGGGGGGATGAGGAGGGAGAGGGTTGATGGAACATTTTCGACGGCTCCGTGTTTGCACGCGTCTACTGCTTTCGGGCCTCGGTGCAACAATGCAATCGATGCTAGTATTGTACATCGAGAGAGGCTTTGCGAACCAGCCATGTATGTGGGTGTGACTAAAAACCGCTCGAACCGTTGGTAACTGTGAATACAGGCACTGTCAGACCAGTATACTCGTTAAGCAGTCACGGTTGTGTATGCCTATAGCAAACATCACGATTAACGCGCGAAATGTTTGCCTCGGAGGATTATTAGCAAATCGTTTCACAAAAGTGCTGGTGGTATCTGTGCAGTTCAAAATTCTGCGATTTGTAGGAGTTAATCATTCTGCACGTCCACTATGATCGCATTACAAAATCATTGTCAACTGCAAATGCGGGCAGTGTCAGAGCTGTATACTCGTTAACTCGCCACGGGGCTGTGTATGCTCACAATCAACGATCACGGTTAACGAGCGAAATGTTCGTTTCGGAGGATTATTAGTCAAACATCTGACAGAAGTGTTGGTAGTTATCTGTGTAATTAAAAATTCCGCGTTTTGCGCGAGTTAATTATACTGAACGCGCAAAAGCCTCGATGATCGCAATCGCAATATTCTGTAACGTGGAGCATTGATTTCCTTTTATATCATCGAATGATTTTCACGATAACAATCCTGCGTTATACGATTTTAACTTTAAAATTCGTCAATTAACGATTGGGATAATATATGGCAAAAATCCCCGATGAATAGTCGGCAAGCGTGCGATGGGGGTGGGGGAAAAGGTAAATAATTTTTAATCCAATTTGCGCCGTGATCCAAGCGCGGCCGACTCAGCTGCCATTAATTACACGGAGTTTTTCGCGGAAATAACGTAGGGGCCGGATAACTAGATACCTTTTAATTAATCTCGTTGTCGTGCTCGCGTGGGCGTGCAGTTATAAAGTACGGTCGAGCGGTCGCGGAGGCGCAAATGATACATTGCGAAATTCCATAAGACTCGCATCGCCGAGCGATGGAAAAATCGCGTCTCCGTTCATTTGCGCTTTCGGATAAAACGTTCCGAATGCAAATGAGAGTTTTGATAAAAAATATTTGCTGAATATTGTTATTTTGCCAGGAATTTTATATAATTATTAGTTCCTATTGGGATCATGAATTTTTTCTCGGATATTATAGCGAATAATACAAATTAGTTCACGTATTTTCAGAAATGCCTTCTAAGCGGCTTACCTCGCGGTACAAATTTACTCTGTACTCGAAAATCCGAGTTGAGCGAATGAGAGAGCTCTAAAATAATCGACCAGTCAAGAATTCCCTCCGTGCACGCCTACAATTTTTACGAATCTTTTGTCGTGGTGAACACGTCAAACGCGACTCGACACGAGACCGCGATCGGTTGCGGGTCAAGGGACCACAAGAACTCCCAGTGAGCCTCGAAAGTATTCCCACATCGGTAAATTTCGAACGAAACATCGTAAAATCATAGTTCATTAACATCACTTTAATATAAACAGCAGCTTTTCGCATTGTCTCCAAAATGTTTATAACGATTACAGCACAAAAAGAATTAGTTCCTTTCGCAAGGTTAACGAAAAAAACCCAAAAATTGACAGAAGTATTACAACAGTAGGTATTCGTACAATTGCTCAATTTCTTAAACAAGAAAAAGAACGCTGTTTAATTTATTTTCACAGTACCAAGTCGAAGTAAACTGGTAGTACCCTACTGGCAGTAATCTAAAGTATCTCGAGGCAAAGCAAAGGGTCGCGCAAACGTCGGCTGCATTTTGCAATCCCGACAAATTTCCGCGAAGCCCCAAATCCAATTGCCTGGTCATTCGTCATGCCGCGTATCAGAAGTCGGGCGCAGCTGTAATTATTATCTGGGATCTCGAGGATTTATGCGTCGGTCGTTTCTACGACAAATGATCGTGTTGCAACGGCCCGGCTGGACCGCGGCCCGAATTGCTTTCACTTTCACCGAAATTCGCCGGCATCGCCTGGCCTTTCGCCTTCCTTCCTCTTCGCGGCCGTTTAACGATCCTTGTCACGTAATTCGGTCGACGTCGAGGCGCTACGAGCACCGGAAAACGGTAAATCTCGCGAATCGCCCAAAGGATCTGCCCGAAAGGCGCAATTTTTGTCCGGATACTTTCTAATATCGACCAACTTCGAAGGTAATGTACGCGCGATTAGGACAATTCGTGCACTTTCTTGGCCGTTTACGAGGTTTTTTTTATGACAAAGCCATAACGCGTACCTCTCGACAATGACAATTTCCACTGAACATAAATATGAGTGAAAATGAGAGTAAAGAGAAAGGCAAATCTACGATTGAATTGAAGTACGGTATCGAAACGTCTAAGCGGTTTTTTCAAAATAGTATTTTAAAGCGATGTTAATCCAATCAAAGAAAAAGATTTAATACTCCTTTCAATTAAACACAGATGCCAGTGTGTTTTATGTTTGTAATGACATTCATTTTTCCAAAATCGGATTTAGACCACTTTCACGAAATACTGTTCTTATGTTGTGACACGATAGAGAGGTTATTCTCGTTTGCACACCGTATTATATCCAAGATGTTATGCTTGATCGTCGAAAATGTTTACGATCTCTGTGAGATAATATCCGCAGATTCCCACAACGGATATCAATGGCCTCGTAGAATTATTGGTTAAATAACGTCCCGTGTTGACGGGATTCGATCACAATAAGCTAGCTGATTATTCCGCGAATATGCGGTAGGCCCAGAAAGCATACGCGATCTGGCATACTCTGTAATCGGAATTTCAGCTTGCTTAATCGAACGCATAGTTCTCGTTTACCAAAGTCCACATATAGGGTGGCAAAAAAGCCATTCGACATTTATACGGCACGGAGGGCACTTATAGAAGCCAATTAGTCACTCATGCGGCCAACGTATTATATAAAAAAAAAGTGTTCACACGTCAGAAACCATTGAACCTTTCATCTTATATTTATCAAAGTCTTTCCTTGTCTGCACGCAGCTGCTTTATCCAACAGTGTTTATACAGACATGAAACCCAATCGATCAAATCTTTATCCTTATTCGTGATCTGGCTGTGTACATAATTCAATTCAAAAGTAGCAAAATTCAAATTCAAAGGTAACAAAAATAGTTTATTCATAATATTATTCTTATAAAATAATTGTTAAAAATAATTACTAAAAATACATAAAAATATGATCTGTTATAAAACGAAAGATACTTTTGGGACAAGCCAATACTTGCTGTAACGAATTCTGTCAATTTGTACGAACAATCTCCATAAATTACGGTTTTTGGTTACCGTAGAGGCGCAGGAATGATTTATCCAAATTGCCCGTCCGCATTGGCAGGTGGTTAGCGATGTCGGAAAATCGGCTAGGATTTTACAAGTGGATAGGCCATGATTGTTTTAGTCGAGAAGTTTCGTAGGCAACGACGCCAGTTGTGCAACCGTGTCGGAGAATCGTTTTGATTCCGATTACCTGCCGGTTATTAAATCGAACGGCATTCGTAAGGCGTACGAAAGGAGCGATCGGCTTATACGTGGAGCGGAAGGCATTTAAAGGAGGAGAAAGAATGTGCCGCTTTGAGGCGTATCTGGGTTAAAAACGAGTGGTCTGGCCCGCGGCCTCTCGGCCGGTGCTTGTCTTTCGAAGATCGACCCATTGTGTTAACATCCAAACCGCCAACCTCGCTCTGATTTATCTGAATATACTGCGCGTACTTTGAAAAAAGACAAGAATATCGATTGCGGCATCAGTTTCATACTGCTAACCTCGCTTGTTCGATAGTTTCTAATAACGCATGATAATGGTGATAGCGAGCACTTATCTGTATACTTTCTTTACAGTAGCTCTCCATCTGATCTCCTGGAGTTATATTTTGCCAAATCGACAGGTCCGATTTATTTCCACGCTTTTCTTCTCATACAGTTCTTCTTCACCTTAATTTCTTTACTTCCCTAATATTAATCCAATGTATTTATTAACCTTGTAATTATTGAGGCCATACTACAGTGGATTAAATTATTTTCCACGCACCAATGTCGATTTGGTCGACAGAATTTTAACTCCAGGAGACCAGATGGAGAATTACCGCTATGAGCATTATGGTGTGTTATTAAAAAAAAAAAAAGGAGGGGAAAGAGGATAATGAGAAAAGCAAGCCGATCCTTTTCCTTATTTATACATTTTAAGGATAAAAATATATACTGTAGGATTTGGGCGGTGAGGCATTGGTCGATTTAAGTACCGATTAATATATTTGGCAACAAAAAGTACATAAAGCGAGCTTTCTCTCACAGTGGCCCTCGTTTTCTCGCACACTCCTTTACACTGCCCTTTTTTTAATGCGCGCTTCGAGTCTGAGGCCCAAAAATTCCCTCTCCTCACATCATGCACGCATCCGGCATATATATTCTCAAGCACACTGTTAACGTACACAAGCATATGTCTCTGCAAAGCAAGCGATGTTGTCTTACGATATTGCATCGCTGCGCTTGCTTAAAACGTTTTGTTCCTATAACATATTTTTTAACGATATTGAATATCAAGGAATATCGCACATTGCGTATTACCTGCACGAGCTGTGCATGTTTCTTACTTTCTGAACAATTATACAATTTTGAAACAGAGTATTTTCTAAGATTTTATATGATATTTATGTACCACACGGATTAATATATTAATCTATAGATACTTTTCGTTCGTGCTACTTTTCTTTAAGAATATATTTAGTACACCTAAATATATCTGGAAAGTGGCTGGTAGGTTTAGTGTTAAAATGTTGTCGATATGTATCTAGGAGATGCATTTTAAATGATCATTTACTAGTATTATAAATTTCATTATTTTTTCTCTCTCCCAAGAAAGAGCAAGGAAACGATGATCGAGGAACGAAGGTAAAGGCGAAAACGCAGCTCAGCTGGCGGTGGCGCTTTGATTAGATTGCGCAACGCGAAAACGGTTCAAGAGTAACCGGCGCGATACGAATCTGGTTTGCAATTAAGATCGGATGACTTCGCGGCTCCGTACCCGACAACTGCGATGCCGCGTGCGGATATTAGTCCGTGGGACTTTCATTTTCCACCTTTGATCGTGATTGTTCTCCCACGGGATAATGGCGCGTTGCTTTTTTGCGAGTTGGTGCTCGCCACCGCCGTGGGGACGAGAATTATTGCAAAATTGCGTGGGTCGGACCTTCGATAGAAAGGAAATTGCGTGCAGGTTACACGGATTCCTCGGCTGGCGATAAGACGTTCGTTAACGAAGTGCTTTTTATCGAAGCTTCGTAACTCCGTGAAAGACTACCGACAGTTTGGCTGTTAAACGTGCACTTCGCCACGCTTCTAGGTTGCTCCATTATGCGGACAAAGGTCCGTTTTTGCCTTCTCAGATGTCAGCCCCGAGTAGCAAAGAAAAGTGAGTCTGATCTGCTCTTTAAATGGACAAAGATGTTTTTTAACATTCTGAGAAGCGCTGATAGTCGGAGGAAAGTCTTTGTCCGCGTTCATTCCTCTCGTGAAATTCAATTCGTATTGATAAATGGTCATGATGATCAGCTTACTTTCACTCTTTGTTTCGTTTCTATTCTTAGATATTCGTAATGATTTCTTTTTATATGGGAGGATGGTAGTAAATAGGTTTTGATGTTAGTGTAAGAGAGAGATTCTTCTTGTCCCGAGGGATAAATATTTACTTTATTTATTTTTTTTTCATAGCTATTTTTTTCATAACGCGTGGAAAAAATCCCCAACGAGAATAACGTTTCCAGCAATTCTACTTTTATTTTTTCCACGACTCGGCCGTCATTCGACACGTTGAACACGACACCGATATCCGCGCCAATTGGTGCGTGGACCAATTTTACCTGCAGTTCTGACAAATATCCCAAATATCACGCGCCGTTATTGAACAAACTTGAGCGTTACACGCGATGTTTGTCTGCAACTTTGAATAGAAACCTACCAAATATCGCTGCAAGCCCTCGAGAGTTTTGTTTTTTTTTTTTTGCTAGCCTATCGTTCGCATCTGTACCAACATTGCCTTAAACTTAAATTCCAAAGATTTTTCCGATCGCCGCTGCGAAAAAGTGTGTTGATTTCACCCGCTAACATTTTTGCGGACAATTCCAATCGAAGTTACGATGAAATGGATTAATTCCATTCGTTAAACATTTCGTGGGATTTTTCCAATCGACTTTGCAAAGAAATAGATTAATTCCACCCGCTGAACATTTCGAGGGATTTTTCCAATCGACTTTGCAAAGAAATGGGTTAATTGCGCCCGTTAAACGTTTCGCGGAATTTTTCCAATCGTCGTTGCAAAGAAATGGGTTAATACCACCGGTCGCCGACAAGACAATTGCGTATCCGCACTTCGGCCATTCGACTTTCGTTTTCCACGGGGTGAGTCGTCCTTTCGCCGTGGCCGTTCCTTCCGGTCGTCGAGAACACGAGAAAGAGAGAAAGAGAGAGAAGGACAGAGACAGAAGGAAAGAGAGTGTGATTGAGAGAGAGAGAGAACGTTCAGTCGAAGGAAGGAGGGGGAGGGGTCAATGGGGAGAGAGAAAGGTACCCGTGAGTCTCGAGAGAGGAGGAGAAACGAGATCTGCATTTTTTTTTTCCTTCGATATACCGGACAGTTTCGTTCGTCTCGAAGCCAGTTTTCCCCTCCCCCACGACTCTCGACGGTGAGACTTTCTTCTTTCCAGATACCGAGGCAAACTTCCGGTACAGCCGGCGGAATGTCGGTTGAAAAGAGCTACGGCTATGCCGGTTTCAAGTTCACGACATCGTCGTGCCTCGTTGTTCGTTTTACACCAGAATCACCTGCCACTTTCAGCGCACGTTCAGTTACATACGATCCTTGAAGAAAAAAAAAAAAAAAAAAAACGGGGAACGAGGCAAAATGTCGTTCGATCCATATGATTATCCGCGTGCTGCAACAAAATGATGGAAAATCTATGGAATTACGCCATTAGCAAGAATAGCTGATTTTTCTTTTTTAAATAGTCGCGGAGGCACGATTGGCGCAGTAGTTTTAGCGCCAATATCCGACATTGGCTTCCAAGGTATGTACGCGTGTGTTGTATGTGCGTATACACGTGTGCATGTAATACGTGCAATTTCTAAACCGAGAGGTAATAATATTCAAATAAGTGACGTGGAGAGTACTTACTTCAACGATTCTACCTTCTGATGTAGAAATTGCAGGTACGTTAACCGTATAGTATAATAAAATATTTCGAGCAGAACCGTGATTTGTTCCAAACAGAGGCCAAGCGAGTAACGTCCGCGTTGTTTGCGTAACGCCCACGAATGATAAAGGAAGGACGAGTTTGGTGCATCCGCGCTTTCAACGACGGCACTTAAGCGCGCAGCGCCTCTTTATACCCACAGCCTTCTTTTCAAGAGTCGCGTCCGCTCTGATCGTTTTCTTCCTGAACGCGAATGGAAGTTCGTTAATAAAGACTTTCTTCCCCTTGGCGCTGAACGTAAAGGACTTGCGTGTGTCTACCGCGATCTATTTCAAAGCGCAGAAAAACAAAACAAAAAAGGGAAAGACGCGGACGTTTCCTCGATCCAGTTCCTTCTGTAATACAGCCGTCAATCAGCTCCTACGACGCACGAGTCGTCTTTGTAACCGAGTTACGCAATTCGTCAAACCAGCTGACGTGACCTGAACGCCGCTCTTACTTTGGGAAAGAACTAATCTCGCGGATATCCCTCTACCTTCCGCCTATTACTTCTGGTTCTCCACGGCTGCCACTTTTTTATATGGCTCGATTACGACTTAATCGACGTAATAGGTCTGAAGGGGATCGAGGACAATGATAAGAATCATAAGGAATCGAGGATGGATCGTGATCGTTGTAACGTGTTCTATGCATAGTGGATCTTTCGAATCGCTTGGTTAAATGTCATGCGCGGCGCTGCATGTACATTCAAGCTCATTGTGCATGAAAAGCAAGTGCAAGGATATTGCCCTCGGTTTCTACGCTTCTCTCATCGTGAATAGCCTTTCGCGTAGAGATTTACAGCCTGGCAGGATTATGGATGCACTTGGCATCGTTACCTTGAAAGAATACCAATGTCTATCCGTTGATACTTCGTTATTATATTTCATTGAATGATTGAGAATTCATTATTTAAAAACACGAATTATCAATATCGATTATCAACGCATACATCTTATAATTCCTTTCATAACGTAAATACTTGATTATCGACCAATCCTTTTTATATCCTTCTACAAACACTTTTTTTATATCAACATTCCGAATAAAAATATTCGTATTAATACACACTCGTTTTGAGTAATACTCAATTGCGAAATATTATTTCTATACACGTCTAACAAATACGTGCGGAACTTCCAGCAATTTTTCTCACAGGCAGTTTTCATAATATTGATAAAGTACACATTTTATCCTATTGGTGCATTCGCCTCGAACTCGATGAGAGCGACGCAGAAATGATGGCAAAGGTAGATCGGAGTAGAGGGAATCGACGAGGAAAATAAGACACACTCCAATTCCCACGAATATCTGGCAGACGTTTGTTCGACGAGGCGGGAGAAATGTATTCGTGGTGAATCCCTTCAGCCATTTAAACGTAATGCCAAGGTCCAATGATGCCGGCTGAATATCCAGGGCGGTCCTCGCTGCAAGATCGGAAGGTATAATTCGATACCTCCATCGCGTGCAGTCAGACGCAATTAACGTAGATGGGATCTGACGTTTCGCGCGGAAGAGAGGGAAGGAGAAAGGGCGTACAAAGATCGATGTAATTTCAAAAGTTTCGCAAGTGCGTGCCCACGGGGCCGTTACCTTCGGATCTATCGTCCCTCCTGGATTCACGAAGGTCGCGACTGCACGAAAATTACCAGCCGTTACCCCGTAACGACTTCCACCTCCCTCTGGAATAAGCAGATTTGTCGTATTTCACGTAAGAGGGCCAATTACGGAAGTAGAATGCAGGATATTGTTATCCTTGGGCGGAGGCTAGATGTGTATCTCGTCTCCAGTGGCAAACGTAAAACCGGAATTACGGCCGAACACCTATTTGTCAGCGGGTTGATCCGCTGGCTGACGATACATTACGATTATTCTGGCAATCGCGTTTGTTACGTCACACGAATGTCGTGCCTAATGGAATATTGCCTTCGCAATATCGAAATACGGAAATTGATCTTAAGTCTAACTGTAGTATGTCGATGATCGAATTTCAGCGATAAATCCATGATAATGTTGCCGCTGCAAATCCTCATGGGTGTTGATTAAAAGTACTCATATTCCTTGATAGCTAAAATGGAATGGAAGTATCTTTTGTCCTCTAGTGCTTGAACTCGATCTGTGAGTTTCGATGTTTATCGAATATTACGTGCATCGTTATACGTGCGTTTCGCAAGATCGATGGACTAGCCATTAAACGTAGGATGTCGGTGATATATGAACGTACTGGACTAATTACGTGGGAGCTGATAAGGGATATTAAGCACGTACCGATGGTCAGAAGGGAAGTCAGTATCTAAATCGAAGAGAAAGTACGTGACCTCAGCTCGAGTTAGAGAGCCAAAGTTCAAGTTGAGATCAACTGGGTCCATTGATCCATTTTAGATCCGTCTAGGCTGAGGAGAAAAGGGTCGGTGAAAAAGTCGGTATCCAATCTAATCGTTTATACTCGTGGGAAATACGATGGTAGTAAACGTTCGTCATGATTTCAATTCCGCGCTTGATTAAAATATCGGATCGTGATCGCGACGACTGTAATAATCTGTAATTCTTAACAATTTCGCAATAACGCGCCAAATTGGGCCAAGTAGCGAACGGATTTTCTGGAACACGTCCGTGAGGACTGCGTACTTTTCGTAACTCCGCGATCCACATCAAGGTCCCACATTTTAATTCTACGATTCGCAGCTGCCTGCATCGTTTCGTAATCCCGCATTTTATTGTCGAACTTTCTTTTCTACTCGTTTACTTCTTTGCGAAACCGAATCCCCGGTCATAATAAGGAAGAAAATGTGCATAGACGAGTAAGTAAATACGTCGGCATGCGCACTTGCGCCCACCGTCCGTAACGCGTGGAAATGTAATCGCGAAACACGCGATTAATCAAAAAAATACCGGGCGTTTTTCATCGCGGTGCGTCAGCTCCATTTGCTTGCACGGGCACGTACAGTAATTATTATTATTCAATATGTCTAACTATTATTATTCGTTACTATTTCTTTGATTTTGACAGTAACTGCTAAGGGCATTCGCTTTAAGGAGTCATGTTTTCAATCAGATTCTTAATCAATAAAGCTATATCACACATCATAGAAAAGGCGTGAATTATATTGGTCATGAACGGGTAGTTAATTCTCACTCTTTTTAATAATTTTCTAAGTTCTCTATCTGGTTTTATTGGAATAAGAATTTCAGTCGACAGTACGACATTGCGTGTGAGGAAGTATCTAGCCAGTACTGCGTGGCTCAAATAATTAAATTTATTAAAATTTAAAAATTAAATGAAATTAAGAATCATAAATATAAAGCGGTGAATAAGCCATACCTTTGATAAAAGGCCTGGTCAAAAGATGGACACTGGTGTAACTGAACTGGGACTCGAACCCGTTTTTTTATCATAAAAAATTATTCATCGGCGATGTTCGTGATTCCAACTCGGACTATCCGTATGGAAATGTAAAGGAATATTGACAGGATTCGGACTAGACCATGTATTGCGCATGCGCAACCTTTTCAGCCACTCTTGTGCGCTGTCAAAAATCAGACTTGTCATATGAGTTGTTTAGACCTGGCCGATAAATGTCAGTGGCACCCTGGTCGGAGCAAAAGTTGTCCGGAACAAAACTTTTTGGCCAGATTAACCTCGACCGCAAGAACTGCCTTCTACGACACGCAAGACTTTCTACATCGTAGGAAAATAGCCGGTCGATCGTGGAGGGTTATCACGCACCGCATAAAAATCGTTCTTGTTTACCGCAAAAACAAATGGGAGTAAACAAAAGTGTCCCTTAAATGTAACGAGCTTCGACTTTTTACGCTTTATCTGTCGCATTTAATAACCCTACATAATATTTAACATAGAAAGTCAACCTAATTTACAGCAGAATCTAGTACTTAGAACCTTTTACAACCCATTATATGTCAAAGCCAAGTGCAAACCTAAAAAATGCACTAATTAATTTATCTTCTACAGAGAGCCAATTAGAGAAAAAAATATTTTTATTGAGTATGTAACATTTATAGCAGTCAGTACAATATTTAGGTATAACGATCAAAACTAAAAGTTCCGCTGCTTAGGTAGAAATAAATAAAAAAACAATCGTCCCAAAGAGGGACAATGGTACACAACTTGTTAAGGAAATAGAACAGATCAGTGCAACAGTAGTTTTATACACTTGATCGATTCTCAAGATACTTTTCTTTTTTTTATCGCTCGTTTATAATTCATGCGCGCTTAATCCTTGGAAGATAATCATCTTTGATCGTCGCTAACGCGCTATCCCCACGAATCGAATCCTGAGTCAGCTTCATGAATCACGATCGCTGTTTCTTTTGGGAATTTAGCGCGGAACAAGCCTATGACGTCAGTCGACGAAGGCTCGTGCTCTGCTCGCGACCAGACGAATTCCGGATACTGTCCGTAGGTTCCCAAGGTTCCTTGAAAATTCAGAACGATCGTTTCCTTCGATCTTCCGCATAATCGATGTCGACACTCCAGAATACCGGAGAAAGTAAATTCGAGGAGAAACGTTCCTCCTCTGGAGGATTACGCTCACGTCCGTGATCGAGAAACGGTACTGACTCGTTTTCACGCGTGCCTCTAACGCGCATTAGCCTGCACCCCTGGAAATTGCTGGTCCCCAGGAAATTACGGGCCCATTACCGTTTCATCAAAGCGCCGTGGGCTTCGAAACACGTCCGTGACGCAGCTCCTTTTCCATCCTCCTCTTTCAGAACCTGTCGCGATCGGTTCCTTTGGATTGTTACCCCGAGGATCCGGTTTAATATCTCCTTCGAAGTTTCGTATGCGACGCGCGTACGGCATTTTGGGCGGTTCGCTCGTGTTTTAATAATAGAGGAAGCAGTAACGGAGATGTGTTATGCGTATAAGAAGAAAAGAATGTGGAGCATTTTGCGTGGTCACGTTTAGTATAATTCGAGCGGCTTAGAAAGCAGACTCAATGGTAAGATTTAGGTTGAACAATGTTGCTATCCAATATCGAAAATGAAATAATTGCACGAAGATCGAGGGTTATAGCGTCGATGATTGTTTGCAATCGTGTTTTTTACGCGGATGGAACAATTCCTGGTTCGAAGGCAGTCGTGGCTTTTGCGTTATTTCCACGTGGTGTGTAACGAAGTTAATTTAAGAAGCACTTTCCAGAATTTCGAGTGAGTGGCCTGGTTTGCCTATATTTCGTGTTAAGTATACGTAAAAATGGCCGAAGTTACAAACATGTATAGATAAAGGCCTATTATTTACATTCTGAAGATCCATATTCCGGTTTCAGTTACTTGTCGTAAACATGAGCAAATATCAATTTGCGTCATTAATGGTATCGTAACTGCCAATCGCGGAAGAGGAACAGACCTGAAATATATTTTTCACATGCAGTTTTTAATTATAGATCTTCGACGTAATCTTAACCTACAGCCTGCATTTCCACGTGAGCTCGTTTCGGCGAGAGAAAGGGAAAGCAGAGGTAAGCGACAGCGTATGATTCCGCATTTATGGCCTCTCGTTTTTCGAGTTACGATGCTTCGCGGCTACGGGAGAAAATAACCTGCGATCTGCGAGCATGGGAAATTAACATGTTAATGATTAAATAACTCGCACGACTTCGTGCGTGTGTTTCGACTACGGCGAACCGGACGACTCATTTTGCCGCTGAGTCGTTGGATTTTGGTGGGTCGTAATTCACGCGAGCCGTGGCGTAACGACAGATTAAGATACTCGCCGAATTCTGCGAAATAGACAGATACAGATTCGTTCACGCAACAGGACAGGTGGGAATATCAGTACCTTACTTGACAACAACCTCGGATAACAATTTGGCTTATGTGATTGTAAGATAAAATTTCTTCAAAGATGTCTTGATTGACACCAGTTTTGGTTTACAACTCGGTTTTTCAGGAACATCTAATAAAGGAAGCAGAAGCAAACAACCGTACACAAGTTTTTTTCGGGTCAACTTGTCAAAAAGGTTCGAAGGTTCTGGTGAATGTTGTTAATTACAAACTATTTTTATGAACAATTTATTTTAATAATGTGAATTTTTGTGTGGATATAATAAATAAATGATATATATTATATTTTGATGACTGCATTCTTAATCTGTATTGGAACAGATTATCGTCGTCAACTATATTACTGTGTTCTTCCTTCTGCGGGTTCCTGAATTTTCTGTCAGTAAAATCTTAGATAACTAATGTTACCGCTACTACCTGATATTTTCAAGTATCTCGCACAGCGTCATACGTTGAAAAACTTTTAAAATAGATATATTGCATAAACAATTTTAGAGGGAATTACCAGACTCTTTGATGGTTGTAACGAACCTGTACGTTCGTAAGGATTGCGTGAGCAATCCGACAAATCGCTTGCCGCTAATACGACAATATAACCGACTGGATTACTTACGACACTTGTTTCGATTTTAATCGCGAATACTAAATGACGCGACGGTACTTTCTAAGGCGATCGGCGGCAAACTCGATTAAAAACTTCGATCCAAAGTTTCGTAAAGAAATAGAGATACGGAAAAAATAACTTATATCAAACCTCAATCAATATTGAATCATAAAAAAAAGTGTCGAATAATATCGCCTCATTCTAAAAAATCTCATGTGCTGTTAAAGACAGCGGTTTTTAGCTTACTTCACTGAATCATCCCGAGGATTCCGTATTCGACGATTATTTACGATCGTGAAATCGTTGATTCACGCATCCTGATTTTTTTGGTAACCTAATGATCATGGACTTGAGCTTGAAAGATCGATGGAAAGTCGACAAGTCTTTTTCTCTTGGAATGTCTCCCGTAAGCTGATAATTATCCAAACTGATATATATTCTTCTTCAGCGCTTTACGTGCAAATCAAAATCAAACATAAAAAAAGGGTCGAATAAATTTTCTCATCCTTTAAACAAAATCTCGCGTGCTCTGAAAGACAGTAGTTTTAAACTCACTTTACTGAATCATCTCGAGGATTCCATATTCGACGATTATTTACGATCGTAGAATCGTAGATTCACGCGTCCTGATCATTTTGATGATCTAATTGTCGTGGAATTGAGCTTGAAAGTCGTTTTTCCCCTTGGAATATTTCCCGCAAGCTGATAATTATCCATGCTGATACATATTCTTTTTCAACGCTTTATGCGCATAGGTATCGGCATTCTTTTGTCGAAGGACAAGCACACTGAAGACCCGTTTCTGTCTGATTGCTAAACGCCTCTCGCCGTTCCAGATTAATCCCCGTCTCGCGTAACTTCTGCTCGTTCCTCGTGCGACCGCAGGTGCAACTGCGCCTCTGAATTCCCAAGATTCTAGGCGGTCGCCCATCGTCCTCGTCGTCTCAAAGCACCGCCCACGCAAAAACCGAAGTGCTCTCGCCCACGAAGTCTGATTTTTCCCCTCCGTTAATAACCAACCACCGATGGGGCGTCGACACGAGCGCCGATGTATCTTAATTATACGAAATATCACCGGACGATTCGTTACGGCGCTGTCACACCTTATGGAAATTCCATTATTAAGCCTTTCACCTTAATCGAGCCTCCTGCTTTCCAGCACACCGTAACTAACATAATCCTCTATGCAATGGACTTGCAGTTAGAAAAATCATCATGCGCACTGTACACTATAATTCATCATCGATTTTAAATAAGTCCGCGAAGAATATTCATTCAAACCTTCCACCTCCATCTGGTTGGGTATTCTTGTAAATATTATATAACCCATGAGGTCATCGTATTTATTAAAAAAGGTTTTTATTCGACAAACATCTTTTTCGTACATCCACAATAATCCTTCTTTCACGACCTTTCAACCAAATGAGAATCACTGAGAGCAAGGAGAGGAGAAGGAGTCTAACATACTTCTACGCTCACGCTAAATCCTCGTCGTATTCCTCCGATTAAAAATGACGCTAAGGTATTTCCGTGGAATAATCATGTTTGTACTATTACAGCATAACCTGCAAGGAGCCAGGGATCTGTTATCAAACATGCAGAAGTTCTTGTTTGTTTCCAGTTTCTCCATGCTTCCTCCATCACCCTTTTCCTGATTCGCCATTTCTCGCGGGAGGTGGAACGATCGAGCTGACGAGCAGGGAAAAGGAAGCTGGTGGAAGGCTCGAAATGCAAAAATCGGGGGAAAACGGGTGTTTCAGGCTTGGACACCTCGCGGGGGAGCGGCGCGTAGGATGATCGCGGGTACGAGCGGAGAAAAAGGCAAATCGCAGCGGGTAGGAGAGCCGTGCACACCTCTCGCGAGTTTACGAGGCCTACCGTGGGCCGAACCACCGGGCAGTTACCTTTCTGTTTCGAGACCGCGAGGATCTGTCTCCCTTCGGCGCGCAGAGATAATTCACGACTGATTCCTCGGTGAGTTTTCCTTTGATCTGCGACGAATTCGTATCCTGGCAGGATAACACGAGGGTTACACCAAAATCGTTTTGTTCGCGATCGTGAATTCGACGACTGTCGGAAAGATACCCTTGGTCGTCCTTTTCTATACGGTCTAAAAGCAAACTTGCATTTTCCAAATACGCGGATATGAATTTAGACAGAGATTCGATGGCAATCATTTGGAAGAGCTGTATTACGTTTTTCATTGACATGCAATGGACAGGTAGGAATTGTAAATTGAATAAAATTGACGCTTTCGTGAATCAGTGTCAGTGATAAATCTTCGATTCACGGATGTGAACGATTTTTCTGGAGGTTGTCTGCCAGGTGCTGATTTAAATTACGGATACGTCTTTAAAGCGGAAATACGGGTTAGCGGGTACTTGAGGAAGGTTTAATCTTCCGGAGCGGTCGCAAAAAATTTCTCTCGTTACGAGACTCGATGTTTTTCTGTGGTAAGCGGGTTCAAACATGCAAAACGCGGTACGTATTGCGATGTGAAAGAGGACAGTGAGGATCTGACATGGGTACGAGCAAGGAACGTAGCAGCGTGGTTGGTGTTGAGAGGTTTAAAAGGGAAGGAAGCACAATTGGCGGGTATAATAAACTTGAAAGTTGATTTGAAACGATAATAATTCGAAGGCAGATCAAGAGCACCCCACGCGCTTGTGAAAGGCACGAAAATGATCAACAATCATCTCATAGCGAAAGGGCGTAACGGGCATTCTGGTTGCGGTATAAATAAACGACGCGTGACGGAAGTATTACGTTTCATTTCCTTCTTATGATTTTCTATACATGTCGGTTTCTCAGCTTTCAGAATGTTTATAATATACGTATTGGGCAGATTTACAGCGATTTTACTTATCAAATCAAATCGAGCACAAAATTATCTATAAAACTGCAATTGCACGCTTCGTTAAATGGATATAGAAACTTAAGTACTTGGGAAGATGCTTTTAAGCTAACTCATTAAGATAAGCTTAAATAACTACACTTTCACCTGGTCCACGATTACCATAATGAATAGTAACAAAGAGTTTAAACTCGAGTGGAAACAACTTGGTCGTTATTACCAAGGGGGGAAAATTTCCATAAAATCATTTTTTCCTCCCACGTACTTTATCACGATTTTCATTTCTCATCCATATTTTATCCAAGTTTCGATACGCTCTATTTATCCGCTATCCGCGTGATCGTTCTCGATGATTATACGTTAAAAAATCAGGTGGACGCACAGTACCGCAGGAGCGGGATAATGCAACTTTCAAAGTCATTTCCATGCTGATCGTGTAAAGCCGATAAATCGCCTGCGTAAACCGCGCTTTTTTGTTATCCACGGCTCTTGCGCGGCTTGAACCGGAGAATCCAGTTTTGCACCCGTAACCATTTCGCGCCTCTTTCAGCGGATTACCGCACGCGGTCAGCCCCCTTGGAGGAAAATCTAAAAGAAGAAAAGGCGATCATCGAGTGCATTTCTGGATTATCGATATATCGTCCTGATACGCGGTGAAGAATTTTGCAACCATCCTGTGACGTGTTTCCGGCGATTGTTGGCACGTATAAAACGCAATATCAATAAGATCTTGCGGAGAAATTATCTTTGCCTAATATCCGTAAAATACGAGATGTACTATATTTTTGTATCGAGTGGATATTTAAACTGGAGATATTCAATTAATCGAAGCTTTTAGAATCGAATGGAACAGTCGAGGATTTTATTATAACCTTCGATAAGTACATATTCAAATTTTTCTCCTTTAATAGCAGCGGGAAAATTAACGTGTAACCATGAGCATTATATTTTTTATTTATTATTAGTATTGTAGTATTTTGTGTATTTGGTTTGTTGTTTTAGGCTTGGAAGAATGTTATATTTTTTATACTTATTTTTATTTTAGATGTATTTATGCTCAAGGTCGTTTCAAAGTATTTATTATTATTTACATGTATTTCATTCTTAAGGTCGTTTGAGGAGAGGGAGGAGAGTCCAAGATGACGCTATTTTTGCTGCTGTGCACCGTGCTCCTCTGTTCGTGGGCCAATGCGATCACCTCGCCCTGGCGACCGATCCTGCCGATTCACACGAACACGAAAATCCTGCACCATGAGTCCACGGCACTGGGAAGTGCGCCCATGCAATCTCTCTACGAACTGGAGGCACATCCACATCTGGTGCTCCAACAGGAGCGGGACACCTGCTCTCTCTACAAGGTGTCGATGGATCAGCAGCTCTACTTCGAGGTAAGAGAATCCCCATTTGCCAAGCGTGACAAAGTGGACGATAACGTGCGAAAATCATTACTTCTTTTCCTTTACCTCATAAAGAGTGATTCATTTTACGCGTCTTTTTGCGATTGATGGATTTTTGTCCAGAGGAAAGTTGAGATGATTCAGAAACGTGGTTAAGGTTTAAGTGGCCTCGGCTCGAAACTCGGCGATCGTAAGATCCTTGAATGAAATATTGCTCGTCATAGTTCGATCGGTAATCGTCCACGAACACCGCTGTCCTTCAATGATTCGGATGGCCGAGAAAAACCAGCCTGGCAAAAGTCCATCCGGACGTTAGCGAGAATTCTTCCAAGCTCGACAAATCGGTCGATCAGTAAGACCGTTCATTAAAAGTCGATCAAGAAAATCGCTTATCATCTGGAAAATTGAACGAAGAAGCGGCTTAAATTCGCGGTCGTTACTTCCAAAGGAAGGTGGCCCCGAGAAAGTTAAGAGATTTCCTCGATTGGCCGCCTTATCTCCATCTTAATTCGCAATTAAGCGCACGTAGCGGCGTAAGCTTCTACGCGAATTGCTTCCTCTCTTGACACGCTGCTTGCACGCGGAGGCAGCCTACAATTTGACGCTAAACAACGTGTAATGCCTGGCGGCTGCCTGTTATTATGTATAAATACATTATACATTATATATATAATATAATTGTATATAATATATATATATATATATGTATGTATATGTACATGTATCTATGTATATAATATATATAAGTTCGCGGTATTCGTTTCAATTCTTATTCTGGTATACCAGATGTACCAAGGGCATTTTGGTCAACGATCGACGCAAAATACCACAATAAAGCAAAGCAACATGAAAGGAAACCATGCGGCGTTCTTTCAAGTGTGTTACACAGTATGAGTTTGCCATTGAAAATTTCAGCGTTCAGAGTTACACGTCGATGCAATCACTCTCTCTCTCTCTCTTTCTCTCTCTCCCTCTGTCTCTTTCTGTCTTCTGTCTTAACATCCTGCCTTGTTCGTCGCTCCTTGATTTATCTTCTCCTCCGCCATGCACCAGTTACGTACCGCCGCCGATTTTTCTGCATTCCTGCTTATTTTTCCTCAGCGTCAATTGCGGTTCTCACGCAATATTAATAAATAACCTGTTGCCGTATTACGACCTCTTCGCGATTAACAATGTACGGAGAGAGGGCAGCGTCGTTTTAAAATACTCCACGGTATTATTACGGGTTATAACAGTTGGAGGGAGCGAGGTGCCCTCGCGATCCTTCGGCATGTCTACAGCCTGACCTTGGCCGCTCTGGACCGTGCCGAGTACAACGAATAGTCACTCGAGTCCTGTTCGACGTTAGGCTAAAGTATGTTCGATGCTCGCTGCTAAAGAGAATGCCCGGGTAGAAGTACATCTATTAGAACGTGGCGCGGCACTTGATGCGTTTACATCGTCTTACAAGGGCCCAGAGTATACCTCAACCGATATTACCGGTACGTTCCCTGTGTTATTACGGCGTTACATTCCACCGTACATGGGATCCGCGGCGTCCAGCCCACGGGTACAATGATCCTCTCCTCGTTGTTCCCCTTTTTTGTCCCGATCGTGTTCCTTACCCCGCCCTTTCTTCCTCCCGTACCCGCTGCGGCAAAGTTTCGAAACCGCTCTGGGCACTGTTCCGCCGGACTTTCTTACACCGAGCCTCCTCTTCCTCGAGTCTTCCCTCCTTTCGTATCCTCGCGACCGCCCTCTTGTCGCCATTTTTAGCTTTTAACTTTTTTTTCTTAATTCATGCATATTCGCGTGGAGACTTTTCACAGGCGTCATTTATTATGTTTAGCGAGGGTCTTTATGAATACTCTTTTGCCTTTCCTCCTTTCCCAGAGATAATTTTCCCTTTTTTTAAATTCATTTTCGGCACAGATTGCTAAGGTTATTTGATCTAGGAGGTGGGTTCCGTAGTTTAAAGAATTACGGTATACATATCACGTGGAAAAACCAAAGGTACAAAGGCCAGGATTCGAAACCGGGTCTTCTTCCGCGCGGAAGTCCGAGTCTCTATCCGCTACACCACCGTAGCTCTGAGATCGCTTTATATTATAAAAGAGAATCTGGTGTAGAAAGCGAGGAGGAGTAGCTAAACGTGAATTTTATACCGCTCTCTGGGATTTACACCATATCCATATCCACATCCTCTATTCTACGTATGACGCAATGCCCAGTACTCACCACACAACGACATACTTCCTTACAAGAGAAAGCCCGTTGAGATCTCAAATTCGAGAGCCAGATGGAGGATCCACTCGTCCGGCCATTCGCGTCTCCGATCAGCGGAGCCACGAGATCGTCCCTCGAGCGGGGCGCGCTCGCCCTTCCTTCTCCGCCGATCATCCCGCGTTTTCCCTGGCGTTTTCACCGCTCCCAGCCACTTGGACCGGCCTCTTTATCGGGGCCCTGCGCTCCGTAATTGAGACGTCCGGCTTTCGATCTTCGAGGCCGTTTCCCCACCCGCTGTCCCGCCGAGGAAGGAGGAAGCGGCACGCACGAATTATTATGCCGGCCCAGCCCGCTTTCTTTCTCTCCTCCCTTATCTCCTCGGCGGCTTGTACCTCATCCCGCCCTATTAGTTCTCGTGTACCAGGGAATCCATACCGGCGCGACGTTCCGGGGCCTCGCCTTCACCTGGAGCCGGTGAAATACTGCGACTCGATTTCAACACCTTGGCATCGTTAATTAGCCGCGCCACTCGACTTTTATTCCGGCAGCATCCTCGCGTTTAATTACACCAGGGCGAGGGAGGTGGAGGGGGGGAGGGGGGAGGGACAGGACAGCGGCGCGGAGATGGATAGAGGGGATAAGAGGGTCGCGCGTGTGCAACACGCTTCCCGCTACCTGCCGGACGTGACACAATCCTCTCACGACGAACACGCGCCCCCTGACTCTATCGGGTGGTATCGGTAATGTCAGGGTACACGTATTCACCCGCCGGCAGGTAGGGACTCCTTTCCTTCGTTATTCTTTATACGCCGGCCATGGTGATGCGGTAATGAAGTTTACATCGAGGTTATCGCGAGATCTTCTGCGGCTACCTTGGTAAAGGGACTTCCTCTGTCCACTGCGCTTCTTTTTATTTCGCCGGTGGTGTTCTCAATGCTGGCCCGTTCACCATCTTGTACCGTGTGCCTTTCTAATTAATTTAGTTTGATTTTTGAGCGATCGAAGTTTGATTTTTGCGTGTTTCGCCCGTTCCGGACTAATTTGGCATCATCAGTAGGAGCTGCTTTTACCGATCAAGTGTCTATAAGTTGTGTTTCTTCAAAGTTTAATTGGTTTTACTAGGAAATAGGAATTTGGGCTGGGAAGGGTTAATCCAATCTTGACACACGGTCGATGATAAATGCCAAAATTTGACATTTGAATGACCGAACGATTCGAAATGGTTAGTCAGTTATTTTTTAATAAAATTGTAGCGTTTTATCGCAATGCATTTTCTGAGATTCTACGTGATCTTCGTGCAGTACTTAGATCATTGTATTGATTTATTCAAATTTCCATTTGCCCACTTTTTTTTTTATAGATACGTGTGGTGTTCTAAATTGTACGTTAACGAGTATTTTAAATATTAAACCTAATACATTTAAACCTAATACTTGAACCGTTTTTGTCTCTTTTCTTCGTTTACTTCTCAGTATCGTTTATTAAGCTTCCTTGGCGCAGGACCTATTCCTTGTATTTCACCACTATCCTCCATTTCTTCTATACCAAACTCTGCTACAATGAACGTACTTCACTATTACCATCCATAGACACAAATAGAACGATACACGAAGCTTAGTTTAAAGTATCCCCTTACACAGCTTAGTTCCCAACACATTTAAATGAGTAATCTCTAATTATTCCTATAATGCTGTACTCGCCACATCGAATAGAGCAATTTTTATTTTCACCATCATCCGCGTGCCTTTCCCACATTCAATCGCCTCGCCGTTTGTTTGTTGTTCCGGTTTAATTCTCTCGTAAGGCGCATCGCGGAGGGGTGCGCGGTATAGGTCAATGGGAAACTAATTGTCGACGTTTCGAGGGTGCGTGCCGGGGGGCTTTCGGTGTTACTCCGAGGGTCGATTCGAGGGTGGTTGAGAAGTCCAAGCACTCGACGAGGGCCGACGTGGAGTAGCAGGCGCCGAGGCGGACAACGAGACGAGGAGCAGGGCGAACGAGAACGCCCCACTGAAGAGCCCCGACAACGGATTGCCACGCCGCAGAAACAAAGCGATTCTGTTTTGTCTTCCCCGTCGCTCTCCTCCTCGTTTTCGATCGTTCCTTTCTTCGATGCAGGCGGCCTGCACGCGCGGATTTTCCGGACGCTAACCTCGAAATAACGCTTTTACTTTCGCCCAAAACTCATCAGGCTCGCGGTGAAGATGCGAAGATGAATATCTCAGTAATACAGTGACTCCTGAGTCTTCTCTCGCTCGATTACGCGTGATATGAATAGTTTATTTTGAAAGAGACTCAAGTTCATTTGTATTCAAATCGAGATGTTTAAGAGTTTGCGTTTCGATGAAATTAGAAATAGCATAAGATGGCAATGCGTTGCATCCCCTAAGTGTATGTTAGAGAGTTGAATTTACAATTTCTATTAGAATAATAGCGTGTATTAAGCGGATAATACGTGTTTTTATATATTGTTTGAAATAACTAATTTGCGTGTATCAAATTTAGTACTTTATTGACTTAAAAACACGAACGGGGAACAATACGACGAATGATGAAGGAGTAATTATAATAATATAATTACTGTTTAAAGGGAAGGCACACATTACTAATTACGTCTTATCACTTCGTCACTCGGCGATCGCTAAACAAGGTCTGTTCGTTTTTTTACACATAACCCTGTTTATTTCGTACGACACCATCTCGAATCTATCTCTTTTATATCTTGAAGTCGCGATACGATACACTACGCGTTTCACACATTCTACGTGTGCAATATATAATTTATTTCATATATATATACATATATATATAGCTTAACGAGAGTTTTCGCAGGTAGCTTATATCCTCGCAGAAATGCCAGGTCGTCGAGAATAGCATCGTCCTCGCCTCGCGAGCATCGCCGTCCACGTGAGATCGGGGAAAGCGAAATTCCGGGACGTTGAAAAAGGAGCATCGGCCAGGCCCGATCTACATATTTATATTTGCGTACGGCGCGTCGTAGGCGGCGTAAAAGTTTGCGAAATTGCACGGCTATAGCCGAAGGGCACCACTTAAGGCGTTCTTTAAGGTTCTACCCGCGTAACATGTAAAGTATCGATATTATGTATTTATTATAATGCGATCCGGGATCTGGCCGACCGTGGGGCCACGTTGTGCGAGAGGCCTCGAGAGTGGCCGAGTCGGCCGGGGTGTAGGGCGGGGGGGGGGAAGTATAATCAATTTATCACTGCAGGTGCCTCCACGCATTTACATACACGACGACGGCGCAGTCGTCGCTGGATCGCTCTTCCCTCCCCCCCCCTCTCCTTTTTTTTTTGCCTTTTCGCCTTCTTTTTGGTCCTTCGATCGAGGCGCAAATTGCCGGGGGCAGGATTTACCGCAATTTCGCCTCGCTATTTCCCTCGGAGGATTTCAGCCCTGACTCCTGCAAAACCGAGCCGCGGCGACTAGGACTTGCGAGGCGACGCTAACGTCCCTTATGGTTTCGAAAATCGCTTCTCCGGCGAGAGTCGAAGTTTCGTTCGGCTCGAAGTTTACCCTCGGAAGTATGGCACGCGCGTGAGACGTGGAAATCTCGTGAATCATTGGCGGTTCGGGAGGTTACATTAATAACACGGCTCGATCAAAGATCTGGTGGAGACGTCGGACGATGAGGCCAATGACCTTGGCTCTGTGGTATTGGATGCACATAAATTCGCCGTGTTCATTAATCATCGGGAAATAAGGGTTACGGCTCAAAAATATCCTTTACGTAATCTTTCACCAGCCGAGAAGGCTGACGCGCCAATGATCAATGACTCGCGACAATTTTGATTAAATTTTGTTTATTTATTCTTCGACCATTGGCCGTGATTATTCCTTGACTAAGTACTTGCGGCTTGATATACTTAATTTTACATGCATGTGCAGCCTTCGGCATACGAGAGCCATCGATACATGTAAATGCTATTTGGTACATGGTTACTAAGTTACAATTGTTATTAATAATCCGCGACATCAATAGCGCTTGTAAATCAGTCATATTCCGCGTGTACTTTGAAGAGCATTTTTTCAACAAATGTCCATTTATTCGCTTGCCATCGTAAACTCTCTTAGCCTACTATTCGCCATTTAAGGTTCATCAGCACTACTAGATTTTATAACACACGTCAAAGACCTTGCTACCCACACATGGCCTCTTTTATTAGTCGATTCTTCTTTATACGGCTTTCTTCTATTACCACCTTTAGCTCTCAACCATTCAGTATATATTATACTCACCTGTTCGCATATTTGATTAACTCACCATACTAAATACTAAGAGCATCACGTAGCTAATTTACAAAGTCACTTCCAAATCGTTGAATTTACCAAGTATACTTCAAGCAAAAATTCAGAAATGATAAATGTATAACAATTAGAATTTGCCTTTCTCTCTATTTCGTGTATTACCGTAATCTCGAGCCTAGCTCTGCGGCTAATTGTGAAAGGGCGACGATTGGTTCTTAGTAACCAGAAGCGGCATTTGGACACGAGCGTCGAAGGTCGTCAGTCCGAACTTAATCTACCTCTCCAAGTGCGCCGTAAAACCGGCGCTAATGCGAGCGCAATCTGGGAGCGCATTGATTTACGAGGTCGTACGATCGTCTGTCCACGCGTAACCATTCCCCACTTGACCTACTTCGGTGCATCCTCCTAACCGATATTACACGTCTGAGTATGTATCCGCGGAAATGCCTGCACCAAGTGCACTTCGGACTTCCTCTTTGATCCGCTTCAAACGCCAAACGCAGGCGCATCCTTCCGGAAGAGATTCGTCCCATAAAGCTACTAACAAAGTGTTGGAGCGAAACTAAAGCCTGGAGCGAAAGCTAGGGGAAGTAGCGCCAAACTTTTCGTCCACTGTGAAATTTTCCGTAGCTTTGTACAAGTTCACCGCGGCTGATCTTTGAATAAATTGAAAATCTAATTGGAATGGATGGAAATATAATTACGGGTTGGTAATGTGTACTGTCAGAGTTGTAGCTCACTGAAATATGAAAAAATATGAAAAGGAAATACGATATATATAGAGATGTGTTAATGCAACGTATATCTGGCAACTTTTGATCTATTTATGAAATGATAATACAGTTATGGATATTGTTTGCCGAGTTCGATTTAATAAAGTAGTAAAGAAATGACTCTAACCCCATCTCTCGAAACAAAATTTTGCGTGCGACGAATAAAACCTTTGATTTGCAACTTTTCCTTTCGCGTCAACTTTCTCAACACCGTTAATTCATCACCTTAAACTCTACAAACTTCCAATATTAATATACTCTAATTATATAACTCAGAAGTTATTTTGTGCCACGCACCAGTGGCCGAAAATTCCACACAAATAGTCGACGTAATTGACCGAAATTCTCTTAAACCAGGATAATAAAATAAGCGCACGAATATTGTTCCCTCGGACCAAGAATTACTGCTTGTTCATAAACGCTTCTGTTCCATAACAAAAACCACGGCGGACAATGTCTCGAAGCCTGTTTCGAACATCGTGCCGAGCCAACCGACCTCCGCAGTGGACGCCGAAAATTAAATAAACGAGCGATAAACCAGCGTCATAAACGAGGCACATCCTCCTCTTCCGCCCTCCTCCATTTTTCCTCCGGGATTTCAGCGACACCGGCGCGGTAAAATAATCGTAAAGTAACGGAAGGTCTCGCCCACGCAACGGGCCTCGAACGACGTTACATACCCTACACCTACTTCTTCTATCTGCATATCGGCCAGCACGAGCCTTCCCTCCTTCTTTCTCCAGGCGGACTCTCGTTTTGGCCTCTCGTGAGATAGCGACTTGCCGTGCGAGCCGTACTGCACGGCCATAAGGGGTTAGGTTTACGAGCCGGGCCGAGTGTCGATATCGTCTCCGTGTAGCTCCGCGTGTACTCGACCTCGGAACTCCTAAGTCCGCTGTCGCTTACTCGTCCAAACGACCGTATTCGCCCGTAGGACGAATCATGCGATCGTGGCACTTCCGAGGAAAGCGTCGCAAGAATTTCCACCTCGTCGTCCCGCAGTGCGAACGACGCGGCCTCGCGTTTAACGCTTCAACAACGGACCATTTTCTGGAAGTATTTAAGGCATGTGTTTTTGAAAAGGAAGGCGGAGAGGAAGAGTGGCTTGATCGATAAGATGATTTATGTGTATTATAATGAAATCGTGTATTAGGTGTATAACTTTGCTTTTGTCGGTTTTTTCCCTAAATTCGAGAGTTTATTGTAAAAAACCTGGTTATAGATTTATGATGGAAGGTATTGGAAATCGTTGGCCAGGGCGGATGCAGAGTTGTAGATTGAATGAAATCTCGAAAAAGGTGTCTTCGTAGAATTGTGCTATTTTTCTAAGAAACGACGGAAGAGTCGTTTTGACCGGTTTGGTGGTTCTAATGTTAACACCAGAACAAACGACCACTTTCTAAACGTATTTAGGACACCTGCATATGTCTTTAAGACGAAAAAGGACAGAGAAACAATATCTACGTACAACACGAGGATAGTCGAAAATCTCAGGAAATACATCGTCACGAATCCATGCAATTTTCCTAAGAACTGACCGACGAGTCTTTTCGATTGATCCAATAGTTCCAGGGTTAACTTATGGCTCCTCCGCCTAATATCAGCGATCTCGGACATTCATCGTGATGGGCGAAGAAACTCTGAGGAATTAAAGACATGGCATATAGCGGAGGTAGCGTGCTGAATACAGGATCGTAGGCTATATAATCCCGGCGGTTGATGTCGAGAATTAAGCGGACAAATGGAAAGTAGAGGAAAGGACGCTCCCTGTCGAGCACTTTGAAAGTCGGCGCAAAAGGGGGACAAACGTAAAGACGCGCCCGATCCGAACGAGAGGCCGTGGAAAGAAGAGAACAAGATTCGGTACCGGCGGACTTATAGCCGCGGTCGTCGTCGTCGTTGTCGTCTACGCGCTCCTCGTCTTTGTCGCAGCTGTCGCTGTTTTGTCTGCGGTGCCCTTCCTCTCTCTTCGGCACGTTTTCTCCTGGCCGCTTCCTTCGAAAGCTATTCCGAATGCCGCGCTCTCGCCGCTATTTTTGTTCCGTTAAAAATGCATCCATCGAGCCACGTCAACGCGCCCGTTCGCCGAGGCGCGTCGTCGACCTTTCTCATAGTTCGGAGCCTTCTTCCCTGCTCGATCCGCGACAATCCTGTCCTCGTTTCGAAGACGATTCCAAAAAGCAGCCAAGTCTACGACTCGTGCCATTTTTCTACGATCAGGAACTTCGAAGGAGGGATCGTTATCTTGGCGAATGAACAAGCGTGTTTTCTGTCATCTTTCTACTCCTTCTTCGACAAACCTCCTCTCATTGTCCCACGAGACTCTCATGCTCCAGCTATTCTTATCTCTTCCCCGCCGCACCTGTTCAGGTAATCCGAATAAGTTTCGCGCGAGAGGCAGAAAAGGGAGCGTAGGATAATAGATGTCGATCGGATTAAGACGGGCCGAAAGAGGAGCAGGGCGAAGGAGAAGAGAAAAAGAGAGCGTGGATACGTTGCCTGGGGGTTAGACGTACATAAGATGGAGTCTGGTTTGATGGAATGCTGCCTCCATGCCAACCACACAGCCCTCCCCTAACTTCCTCGTCCTCCTCTGGCCTCCCCTGATCTCCGGCACCTTCTGCGCCCCCACCTCCTTTGAGAACATGTGTGCAGGTCTGCGTCCAGGCGACTCTCGCGCTTTCGAACCGACGTACCGGTCGAGGCGCAATCTCGAATACCTAGGAACGAACGATCTGTATCCAGCTAAGGCAGCCAATGGGACGAACCGCCATATTTGGCCCGCTATATGGTCTCTTCTATGAGCCGACTTACGTTCCGCGTATGCTTAAAATGGAGATAATAATCACGCCACGCTGATTAGACGGTTGTAGCGGATTCCTGGTAGCTTTCGAATCGTGACGTTGACGGGTCCTTATGCGTTCTACTTGCGTGAGCCAACCGCGGCGTTAGGTGCCGTGCGGTCGTATTAGGATATACCGCTGCTGAGATCTATACGGGATGCGCTAAATCATTGCGCGTTGGCGGCTCATACGTCTGCACCAGTAGCGTGAGAACTTGTACGCTATTGGTTACTTGACATCCGGATTTTAGGCAACCTCCAGGAATCTGTTGTTCTTTTAGTTTGTCGCATTGATATGTGTACAGTAGGAAGGTTCTTTACGCTGTACTAGTGTCTATAATGTTTGTAAGGTTAAGTTCAAAATGTTATCATTTCTGCTTTGTTTGAGATATAGGTCTCTCGTATTTCGACTTATATCTAAAGTATAGTTTTTAACACATTCCTCACGCTGAATTCTGCATTCAGGATACTTTAGTTTCTCCTTGCAAAACGAAAAATTAAAACAGATTCGCTTCTTACTTATTACAAAAATCGTAAGACATATGTTAAACGCAAACTGTAATCAACGTGTTGTAATCAAAATGTTAAAAGCAATGAAAACCAACAATATATCCGAAAGTAACTCAATATTGATCCGACACCGAACACCTTTTAGTTGTAACAGATTTCTAAATTCAAGTTAAAAAAAAAACATTCCAAATAAATCAAAAAATTACTAATAAAAAAGATAAGGTTCCAATCTTCAAAGAGACTAATTTCTCAAATGCATTCGATTTATGCAATTTATTCACATCTCTTATTTTCAAACCCATTATCGACTATCACCAAAGTTCAATTTTCCCCAAAGGAAAATCCGCGCACGGAGCTTTCCCTCTTTCATCCCAGACCGTGGAGGCGTCTTCAACATCGTCCGCAAATATTTATCCTGCGCGTACCAGCCCGTTCGTTAATATCCCACCGAGGATTAAAGGATATTTACTCCGGCCCCGTTGGGGCTTAGCATTTTTGAGAAATACCGTGATCCGGGATTACATCTCGGGTACACCGCAAAAATTTTAATGGCGCAAAACGCGTCGCGGTAACCTCGGATCGGCAAGGTCCAGCGAGCAGGGTATATCGTGCGAGGCATTGTTCGATAGAAACGGAGGCCCAACGAGATAGCAGATCCGGGAGAGATAAGCGCTCTCCGGATGATGTATCGCCGGCGATGCTTCGCTGCGCCGGTTGATCGTAAGTACCGGCCTGAACTCGGTGCCGAGCTGTTTTTCGACGGAAGACCCTCGAGATCGGAGGAGGCATTCGATACCAATACCAACTCCACGATAAAGTGGCTCCTTTATGCTCCGCAACGAGACTAAGCGCCGGGAAAAAAATCCCTGATAGGAAGCAGACGAGAATGCAATGAGCATCATCAATGATTACGATGTTCTCGCTGACTGGATTGAAGATTGAATTAATCGCGCGGCGGTTAACGATAAGACAAAGCGCTGTGTTGGTGTCTCGATCGATGTAGAAAGCTCGAGTAACGGATAAGGGCTGATATAGCGGTGCGTGTTTGCTTATATTGTATGTAATATATCGATATAAACATAGATCTGTGGATTACAAATGTTTGGGACAGATGTCCCGTAGGACGAAGTCCTTCTTATTGGTGAATGTGGAGGTAACTTTTGGTTGATGTTTCGTGATTGACACGAGATAACCGGTTATTTTCGTCTCTTGATAGCTTGTAATCTCATTGTTATACAGATATCGTGATGTGAGTTATAACAAACACGAAAGGCCGTGGAATATTTTCTTCTGAGTGTTCGAGACTAACGCTTGGCATGCGGGTGTACTCGGCCGCGGACTAACGCGTGCAGTCGGCGTCTTTTCATTTCGCAGAAATGATTGTTTGGTGATTTGGTAAAAATGCGATAAATAGAAAACTACTTCGTTTTTCTCAACGAAACTTCTGGGAAGAAACGATGCAAAGCGTTGCTTAGCAACGCAAACAGCATACATACAATGCCCATCGTATTTATACAATACCCGCTCTCTAGAATAAATCTACTAAATACGTTCTTTTATATAATACGCGCTCCAGTGACAGACATGCGAAAAACGTAAAAGTACGTTACTCACGTCCAATGAGTGTAGAATTAGGATCGTCGTTGGTGTAGGAAAGGAACACGCTTGATTACGAAAGAGATAACAATCGATCAACGATAACCGGTGGTGAGAAAAGGCACAGGGATATATAATATAAGCAAAATGGAAGAAAAAGATATGCCAATACAAGATTGATAGCGACGCGCCACGACGATTCTCTACACACTTTTTCTATATTATACCTGTCAACCAATTTCTTCTGTCAATATCGAGCGCTTGAGCATCACTATCGCTGCCCTTAAAAACTACTGCCTAGCCACATGACGTATTTACAACCAATTACTTTACAATACCACGCGTGTTAACACATTAAACACTGGTGTAGAGCAAGTTTTTTTTTTGCTAAAGACCGCAAACTATTTTCCTAGTAGTATAGAATTTATGAGCCGAGGCATTTATCGATGTCACGCGGGTCAAAGTACAGCAGCCAGTGAGGCATTAACGCTATGCCACTCCGTGCTTAATGTATTAACGCTGGGCATTCGATCTCGTCGAGCAGCGGTCAAAAGGTACAGAGCAGCATCCCCGTTTGCGGATGCTGCTTTCCCCTTTTCGCCGAAGTTTGCAGTGCATGCCCTGATGGGACGGTGCGCGGTCACGCCCCCTTAGCGCGCCCTTGCCCCAGAGGGATGTAAGTCAGCGGAGCACTTAAGCGGGTTGGGACGAGGCTCGGTACTAAATAACGCGGCACGTCCAAAAAGCGACCGGCAACAACCACGCTCTTTCCTCGGCGTCTCTCCTCGGCCCCCCGCTCCTCCCAGCTGGGGATAAAAAAGTTCCACCAAGTTCTGGCCCGAGCGACCCTATCGCCGATCCTCCGCGCAGAATACGTCGACGCGGCACTCCGATGAAATATCGCGGCTTAAGAAAGTTGTATACACACCCGGGCATTCGACGCGCGACAAAGCCCTCGCCACGAATAAAACTCGTTCCTGCCGGCTGGTGCTTTTATTTTAACCCTTTAGCCACGGCGGATGAGGATGGCAACGTGGATGGAAATGGTCGGCTCTCGAAGGCGCGAGGTTCGACGACCGCGGCCGCGTACACTTTTCCTAACGTCGCCCGGAATCGTGCGAATGAAAGTCAAACGGTCGGCTCGCCGAGGCTCGTCGAGCGCGGCTCGACGAATGGTCCGTTTCGATCGCGATTACCGGCGCGCCAAATCTGTCGCGACGCGTAACACCGACGATGGAATTGGATAGTGCGAGGAACGTTTGCGTATCGGCTCGGTTAATGGAGTTATATTTACGTTCGCGTAATTAACCCACTGCGATAATGGTATGGAAACTAGGAGATAATATCCGTCGGTAGCGGCGACCCAAATTCCCCCGAATGCGATGCTCTCTGGTTACGTCGACTCTCCATGGAGGCGTTTTTCGAAGTTTCTTCGGGGGAAGACTCACGACCAATCCGTGCTTTAGACTGTCGCTAATTATAGGTAGGCTTATTTCTCCACATAGAATTTTATTCCGTTAACACGAATAATTGAGTGTACACTTCTCTTTTCTTAACAAACTATTCAATTTATGCCATTGGAGCTTTATTATTGGAGGACTCCACGAGAGAGTCAAAACGTTACTTTTATTTATGAAAGTACTGGTTCATTCCTGGATCGAATAAACATCGTTTACTGACCTTTCTTAGGAGGAATTTGAGATACGCGCTTACGAGTATCCTCGCGTAAAAAGATTGACGTACTTCTCTGTTACATTTATAAAGGTAAAGATTAGACTTAGATTTCTAGAAAAGGTGAATCAAATGCTTTCTGATTGTACTTAAAGTGTTTTAGTTACGTCGGACGATTTTCAGACCTGTCTGGAAGAGTGTTAGACGTTTGAACATTACATATCGACATCGTTTGAGGAGCTCGAAACGTTTGCAGCACGCTGGTGTAGCTGAGTAATAAGGCGTAAAGTGCGCTGGTAAACCATAGACCGCAAAGTCGCACCGGCGTAAACGTTTGCCGCCAAACGGTGGGGTTTCTGACTCCAACCCAGTGAGCGGTTAGTTTCGATTGCGATAGCCCAGCACCGAATTTGTCGTCGCGTATTTTATTGCGCGTCGAAATAGGGAGGGCGAGGGCCGGTTGAAAGGGGCAGAAATTCTGATAAAACTGACGTCCTAAACGCGTCGCTCGACATCATGCGGAGGATTCGAGCCAAGCTATCGTGGAAAGTGGACTGTCAAGATTTTTCTCTCAGCCGATTGAACTCCTTGCTGATCGAACGTTCCTTTCCTGCGACACGTGTTGTTTTCGCTCGCTTCAAATATTGCGCCAAAAGACAAAATTAAATATCGTTTTCTGTCTTGCGCAATGAGGAACGTTCAAGGTAAACAATGACGTACTGTATGACGTAGTATAAATCGTTAATAAATACACAGACGCTGTACGATTATAATATGTGATATTTATCTGTACATTTGTTTGCTTTACTCGTGCGTAGATCTTTACAGATATTGAGGAAAGAAAAATCTCCGGGATATCAAATACGTTTAAAAACGAATGCATGCGCCCTGAAACGCGTCATAACGTATTCCTTTCTCGCGACACGTGTGTTACTTTGTCAAATTATTTTCGAATAATAAATCTCAAAATTTTCATTTCCTATAATAATTACCAGTAATATTCTGGAATCCTCAATCAAACCTTTAACACTTATATCACCTATTTAATACTTCATTAATTAGTAACATGAATTACGAATACGTAGACGATCTCGATAACTAAATCAACATTTCTTCACTCGCTACTTCGAGTATCACCTCAAAACATTCGACACAATACAAAATGTCCGCTACCTATCATTTCCCCATAACTCGACTATAACGCAAATCCACCTCATCCATCTTGCTCTCTTCAGCGATACGAAGCGCCGCAATTTCTCCACCGCGGTCCCCCAAAAATCACTTCCAATTCAACATCGCCAAAGTTCACGCTCGCCACGTCGCGACAGTATCGCGGATGTAAATGTTTATCTCCGGCTTGTTCGGCATAGAATCTCACACGGCGAGGCCCGGGACGGCCTCGTGACCGGGCGACATTAGAGCGACGCTCTTGTTTCGTGTCCCAGGATAATTTACGAGCTCGCAGAGTAGCCGATATCAAAAGTCGGGGGTGCCCTATCGACCAAACACGCCGTGTCCCTTTGCCCCCTCCCCGCCCCTCCTCATCGTGCCTCGTGGCCCAAAAACGAATTCCAGTTGATCCAGCTAAGCGCTCTTCTAATATCATCCGGCCGATTCTACGGGTCTCTCGACCGGTCGTCTGGATCCCCTAATGGCGAAGTGCCGAAACGCCGCCTTGGGTGGAACCCGGCTGCTGGGAGGGAAAGGACGAGAGAGGAGGATAGTGGACCGGTCGAGCGACGCTGACGGGCCGGCATGAATAATGTCGACTCATTATTCTTTCGGGGGGATTTATCAGGTCGGAGTACCGATAACGCGCTCTTTTCGTTCGGTCGTTCCGCCGGGGGAAGATGCGCCCGGAGATAGCTATGCATTTATGCGCGGTGCCGGAGGATGAGGATCGAGAGGAGGGTTTACGTGCCCTTCCCTTCCGCCCCACTGCGGCTATCTTTTCCCCGTTTCGTCGATCCTCCTTGTCTGCCTCCTTCTCGAGCCTCGATCCGTGCTGTCCCTCTCCATACCGACTGCTCGTTCTGACGTCGATCGTTAAGGTCACTTAGCCTAGGACCTGTCTTTTGAGTTTGGCTTCTTGTTACGAGACCCTAGGTATGCGTATCGCGCGAAGGATCCGAAACTGACGAGTGGAACTGGGTTAGCTGTTTTAACCGCGCTTTTCTGTTATCACGGGCTGCGATCGTGGATGGACCTTGTTTTTTTTTTGCTGCTCGTAGTTTTCGATGTTAATGTGGCGTAATGCTTTTCTGTTCTCCTTGCTCGGTGAATTGTATTGGACATGTAGAAGCCACAGCTGCGTTTCTAATCTATTTTAATGTTAATTATCGAAGGTACAGGGTGTTTTTGTTAATGAGATTATTTGCGGGATATTATCGTTTCCTCCGTTCATTTATATGGTTTTGATACACTTCGTTTTTAGTTCCTTCATTTCTTTCCACTTTATTCTATGTTTACAGCTGTACATCGCCATTCTGGTATGCGTCTCAAAGGAAAATGGCGATGGATCACACTGCTCCCGCCCGACACGTGCGCGGACGGTGCAAATTTGATCGATCCTTTACCTTTTAAACTAATCGTGATACCAACATTTTGATCAGGCACGTTTTTTCCAAGTACCCGGAATATCACATTTCACTAATCATATGTAACGTATACATATAACATCCAATCGAAGCAGATCGATTTTCATCTGCCAAAAGCAGCATTCACATCCGCATAACGCATCAAACAACAGCAAGTACCGCAGGAAGCATCCAACCCAACAACTACCTCCATAATTTCCCTCCGCTACACCCAGGCCACTGCGTACAGATCACACCAAAAAAATCCAGAAATTACGGCACTCGGGCCAGACACTTCGCCGTATGGATGTCCGGAGTTTCTATCCGCTACTCCATCGTCCTTTTGCTCGTCGAAGTGCACGCTCCTTTTTTTCCAAGAAGGTTGGGGAGGGGGAGGGGGGATTATATCGGCGAGCGAGACGGTATCATAGTTAGGAGGTCCTCAGTTCGGATTCTGCGGGGCGCTAACAAGACGGGCCTGCGGGCCGGCCGCGTGAGTTATGGGCCCGCGCGTGCACGGCACACAGGCACGCGTGAACGCGCACACGCATAATCGCGTGCTCGCGGCGAGAGGCCGCCGTACAATATCGCGCCTCGTCTCGTTGGAATAGGATATAGAGGGCATAGCGGAGCTGTCGCCAGTTTTCTGGCTCATTACTGGCCACCGGCGCCCATTTCTCTTGACTCCTGCCCGGGGCAAAAACCGGAGCGCCCATCGGCCCAAGCGCGGGTTATCGTCGTGCCCGTAGACGCACGTCGCGCGGATTATGTCACGGGCCAGGGGGGGACACTTTCCGCTCGGTTTGATTAATCGGCGATATTAAGACTCGCAGTTTCATTGCCGGGCTTTAATTGACTCGATATAACCGGCGCGACGATAATTGATCGTTCCGCGATTCGGGTACCGGATGGTAGCGGGTAAATTACGAACACCTCGCTGGCACTTTGTACCCCGATTCAATATTATCGGCGAAAAGAAACCGCCTGGCACGCGGTAGAAACTCGGCCGCGAGCCTGAGGAAATGGAGAGTTTGCGATTCGAAGAAAGGCGATGTTAACGGCGATAAGGCCGAAGTGCGAAGTGGCGCGCTGACGGTGTCAGTATCTCAAGCGTGGTGCACGTGTTCATTATTTTAGATTAGACTGTCTAAGATCGTTAGGCAGGTATCTGCGTAAGGCATGGAAAAGTCCAAAGAGCGATTTCACGCTCTGCCTTTGAAACGGGTATGGAACTTCTATTACATACTTTTCTGGCCAATGGGAACGCAAGGCGGCATGGCCGGGCCAATCAGAGCGCGAGCTCGATTCGGTCGCTATCGATGAGCTTCGCGATCGAGTTATAATTATTGGTCGCTGCTCGGGCGGCAGTCCTGGAAATAAACGAGAGTTAACGCGCCACGATGCATGACGAAAGGCTGAGACGCGTCGCGACGCCGCACACGGTGACAAAAAGTAAAATGCGCCAGTCGAGTCAGACTCGCTTTGCTCCGGGGGATACGCGTCGCGCGGACTAATTCCAGGGCGAAAGCCGATACGTACCGGTTCAAGACACGTGCTCGTCACATGTCCCGAGAGCGATCCACGCCCCTCGACTGCGTCGAGGAGGACGTCGGCGGCGTATCCACCGACGATGCGTTTCCATTAACACTTTTATCTCCGTGGGTTACGACGCCGGCAGGTCGAACGACCGATTTTACTGGCTCTTCCGCGAATTACCGTTCGTCCGTGAACGGCCGTTCGAGCAGATCGTGCGAAAGTTTACGCGAGCATCACCGAGATTTCCGAGAGATCCGTTCTTTGGGGTGCCCTCATCGGGCGCCATTTAACTCTTCGGGGCATTGGATTTCAGAGAATAAAATAGACCCATGTTGCACAGAAATTTATTTCACATGTTGCACAGAAATTTTTATTTCTTATAATCTGTATTTACAAGCTAATGACACAACGAAAAACCAAAAATGATAGATGTATTTAGTTCAAAGCTGACAAGCTAAGTTTGACATAGAGACCTGATGTGAGCGAGATTCGTTATTACTACTCAAGGGATCAAGTCCCTTGTACTCTCCATGCGAGAAATGAGAAAAGGCTCGTTCTTCCCGCGGAAAAGGCACCAACGGTATTATCCTAATATTGCGTTATCGTTCTCTTTATTACTATCAGCCTTAGTACAGTTTCGATAATTGTTTTCGTGCGCTATCGATACTCCTAAATCATTACCTAGTAACATTCTTTCCATAATGTTTTATTTATGGTATCTAGATATATCACAATTTATCCTTAATTAATTTTCCTATGCCTTAAACACGAGCAATCTTAGTATAGATTTTACTAGAAAGAATAAGAGTGTAGAATGTGACGAATTTCGTGCGAATAAAAAGTTTTATACGAACTGTTAAGCATATTATTGTGACACCTAGCGGATTAAAGCGAGTACGAATTTAATATACGAAAGTCTTCTCGCTACGTTTTCAGTATTTTGCTGATACCAATGTATACCAGTCTTCGTTTTAAAATCGAAGCAATTTTTCGGCTATATGACACAAACCGCGTATGAAGCTTAAGGAGGAGCCTCACGTTCCACCAGTAATTATCATAGTAACAGCGTCGTTCCTAACGGCGACACATCACCGAGCCCACGGCAACGTGCCCGGTTCCGTGGCATTAATTACTACAATCTCGGTACGTGCTTCGTTGGCAATGCTGCCCGGGAGATATCGTGCGTTTCTCGTCGTGTCTCGCATGGTCCACAGGTATTTCGACCGTGTCACTTCGACCAGCTCGACCCAGCGAGACGGCAGAATCCGTCGCGGAACGCTCCGAATCACGTTTCTCCGCTTGTAGATTTGCATATTGGGATACGCTTTCGGCACTGTCACGGCAGATGTGACACAGAGAGGTTCCTCATACGCGCTCGTTGGCGATTATTGGGTCTATAACTTTCTCGCTGGCTCAAAATCGCCTCGATGCATCCGCGATTCACGGTTCGTCATGTGCGACCTTAGTGCATTACGAGGAATTCAAACAGCTGCAGCTGTATTTTGTCGACAAAGGGCATGGCGCTTTTTATACGTTCTTGCATTCATTTTCAACGTAAATGCGATTTTTAACATACATAGATTTATTAATTTAATATTAATTTGAATCTTTAATTCATTAATTCAAGTAGTTGTTAATCCACATATTCTAGTAGGTATTATTTTAATGGGTATTGCGGTGCCCGGAAATAGTAGAAATATATTTCGTACCCGTTCTACGAACTTTGTCGATTAATCTTTCGGATTTTGCTCGTCTTCGGCGTCGACGATTGAAAATGTCTGAGCGGAGACCGAATACCTCGTGATTTGAGATCTAACTTTTCGTACAATGAACAGAGCTGTGGCTTTTGATATAACTTTTATCTTTTGTCGTTCCTTAGATATGTTTAGGTTACTCAGAACGAACGTATTTTATTCGCTACCTTGAAATGCTAATGGCCGAAATTTAAACCTTATTTCTTAAAGTCGATTGCAAATTTGATATCCGACACTCTCCAGAAACATCCAAACGTAATGCGCAATATATCTTTTAGGTCCACAGAGTAAAACTCTTAATTTCTATTTTCCATGATTTCTCACGAACAGCTTGCATTTCTTCATATACATATATACTCGTGGCGTCTACGCCTGTAATTACGTAGCCTAACTGCGATTGCTCAAAGTCAATTTTCCATCCCATCAAAACCTACGATGTATATATCAGCTCGCAAAAAAATCCAGAGATGATTATGGACTGTAGAACACGATTCTAGGCCTCCGTCCGCCGCTTGCCATCGAAGCTGCCAGTTACGGATCTTCGACGCGCGCCCTGTCAGCGGGGAAGTACGCGCAAAGGATGCGCCTCGCGACGTGCGGCATTTGTCACGGCTCCTCGACGATGTTAACCGTGCCAACTCTTTGTTCGATGCCACCACCGGCGGAGGCGATGCTGCTTCCCTATCCACCGCCTTGTCTCTTCACCGAAACACGTTTTTTTTTTAACTTTCACCGCGGACTGCTAAAATCATTCGGCCTAGGACCTTCTAGTTAACTTTTTATTTCTAGTATAACTCTATAGTGACTTAGCAGAACGCATCGCTATGTCCGGTACTTCATTACAGTGACTTTCGCGCATGTCATTACTTTGAACGGTACGTTAATGTAGTAGCTTAGTGACGTGGATTCTGCATCGTACCAAATATAACATAAATGTAACATGGAAAAACCATCAGCGATGGGCGGGATTCAGATCCGGATCTCTTACGTGGAAATTCTAACCTCTATCCACCAGACCATGGAAAGTGTAATCGTGGCTATAAATTTCAAGTAACTTCCGAACCACCAGAGCTACAGTACACATATTCGAATTCGAATCTCCCGCGTGGAAATCCTAACCTGTACGCACTACACCACGAAAAGTCCAGTAATGGCTAAGAGGTTAAGATGGATCACGAGCCACTAGAGCTACAGTATACATAGAACATGGAAAAACCGTCGGTGATAGGCAGAATTCGAATTTGGATCTCCCGCGTGGAGATCCTAACCTCTACGCACTACACCAGCACAGCTCCTTACCGCACTCACTCTCGATGGAAAACTTCCGCCTGCGCTGCCAATTTGCGCCGGTGTCATAGCGAGCCGCGGAACGACAGTGGGGATCGCCGATAGAAATCGGTGATTTATCACGCAGATCCCCGCCGGATAAGTATCCGCACGTAGGATGAATCGTAATGCGGCGCATCCCGGGCTGCCTCCGACGCTTCCTCGAGTACGTGTTGCTCGCCGTACGTGTAATTGATATATCCATATACGCCGAGGCACCTATGATCTCCTCGGGGCAGCCGAGCGGACGCAGCCACCGCTGTCCCGCGTCCGATCGATCTGTATTCATAGGTCGTACGGCATAAAATACACTCGGCATGTCCATGAATCAGATAACTGTCACAGCTGCTCCGCCGATGTCTCAATCAACCGCGTTCGTTCTTCTCTTACGCGCCAACCTCGGGACCGGCTCGATCCCCTTTGCGCGCTCCTTTTGTTCCTAAGCCCTCGGCCTCGTTCCGACTTTTTTATTCGCCGCCGTAATATTAGTGGCGCGCTTTCCATGATTGCCCGAGCGGCCATGTTTTGCGCCCCTTTCCCGAATTCGGGACGGACCTGTGACGCTGCGACAGGGCGGTCTTATAACTGCCTTCGAATGATCTTACCGGTGGATGGTGAAAATGAAATGGTTTTGAGGTTAATCGTGACTCGGTCATTTACTCATGGTGCTGCGATTGATCGCTGCTCTTTGTCGTCTTGGCTGCGAAGCAAAACGCATGATTTACTGTATTTGGGCAGGATAGATTGGGTCATGGGAGTGCCGAAAGGTAATTTTGCGGGAAAAAGAAGTTTTATACGACGAAATAAATGAATTTTGTTAATGAATTCTTTGAATAGCAGGTTAGGTGGACAGACATGACGCTTTGCGAGAAATTAAGTTAAATAATATTCTTCAGTGTGTGCAAAATAAGATTGCTCTCTCCATGTTTTTTTTGGGAATGATCTCATGTAAAATATAATCGTAGGATGTCTAAAAATTAAACACAGAATATAACTAACGTAATGGAAATATAGGACGCTCATATTTTATAAAAGCATATCTAATCTAATATATTAGCGCTAAATCTACCATTACTCATTTTTTTGTAAAATTCTAGAACTTTGATATAGAGTATTTGCTAAAAATTTACATGATTTCGTTGCGGCGTATAAATCAATATAGTACTATATTGACATTTTTTCTTTGTTTTTTTTTTCCATTAACAACATATTTAGTATATCTAAATATGTCTGGAAATAGGTTGCTAGGTTTATTTTTACACAATGAATTAATAGAACAGCATATACTACGCTAGGATTCTTATAAAATGAACATGTACTTTTTTCAAGAACGACAATGGGGATAGGAAACAAAATTAGTCCAAGGGAAAGTAAGTATTAGCCGTAAGGTCAAAATCTCACGAAGCTCTTCTTTTCATCGGGTCTATTAATAACGCACACCTCGAAGTGCTCCATTGACGAACGCCGTCAGGTGGCCAAATGTAGATTCAGTTCCCGTTCAGACTGTTTCAGCTTGGACCTGGCTGTTTTCGCTTCGGGTCTATGTAAGCATTGAGAGGAATTAGAATCGATCGAACTCCCCCGGTTCCGCGGTCCGGGACGACATTCTCGAAAATCCAGACTCTATCATAACAATAACATCGGAGATGGTCGAAACCGACGGCGAGGCTTTTAGGAACGATGAGTGGGATGAGAGAAGGTTCCGAGAGTCGACGTTCCATCCGTTAATCCGCATAGCTTCGTCTTCGCCGCTTCCTCGCCCAGCCCCCTCCCCCCTTTCCACTCGCGACTGCCGATAGATAGGTATTTTTATCTCTCGCTCATCCGCCGCGTTGCCGGCACGCCTTGCGTCACTCGAGTTACAAGAATTTCGGCGGTCTAAAGTCCCCTCGCGGGTAATTCTACACGCCTCGCCGTTTTCCTCGCGCGACAGTACTATACGCCCACGTAAAACTCACGCCCGCTACTTTTCCGCCAAAGTCTCTGCCCCTGTTATTCAATATTGTCATTAAAAGTCATTTTTTTATGCGTGTTCCATCGTTGTCTAGGGGAGTACTAAACGTCTCTTCTTTCATATCGTATATTGTCTTTTAAGAGAACGAATGCCGCCATATTAGCAAGGTTATGAATATTCCAAGAAAATCGAATGTCGCTATATAGGCGGCATAAAGTGACATTTCAAGAAATTTGCTTTGGCAGTCGTAGCGCAGGCTGAAACTAAGGCAATTGTTTCCTGACGTCACGTACAAGTCTCGACGCGCTCAGGAGCATTCCTCGCTGACCAATCATGTCCGAATAGGCACCATCTGTGTAATATTAGGAGACGGAGTCCTGCGTACATGCGGGCTATTTTTTCTATCGAGAGTTTAAGCCTCAGCAAGTATGGCAAAAAAAAGAAGTGGTGATAAACGAAACATCAGTAATATCGACAAAGAATCGTAAGTGTTTGAAAAAGGAAATTTGGGAAATGTAGTAGATGAATGTGAACGGATGAATATGCAACCAGTTTCGCCTTTGAAATTCAGAAAAATATTCATAGAAAAAGGTGACTTTAGACCTTTTTCTTGCTCCAAGAATAAACTAATTAATTTATGAAAATTCCGTCGGTCATTGTTCTAGAAAAATGCGCTTGTTCATTAAGGGTTAATACGGTCTCCAATTCACTGCAATTATATAGTACGTTTGGTACACGGAAGAAACCAGTTTCGATTCGAGGCACGCCGTCTATCTTCTCACAGGGATTTCTGATTTATCGAATATTTCTTCAGAGAACAAGACACCTTAGACCACCGCACTTCAAAGTGGAGTCCCGACCCTCAGTACGATTGCAAGAAGTTTGAGCACATTATTATAATGCCAATTATAATTAACACATATAAATATATCCCAAAAGAAACTCGTAGATCCAGCGTAACCAAAAAATTTCCCACATTACATTCCCAATCGTATACCTACACCAATTTCCTTAAGCGACTCGCACAAAAATTCATCCATCAACAGGATTATCGCGATGAAACTATTTCAAAGAGCCCTATCTTGGACGAATCGACGTGGGCTCGAATCCATCACCGCTCGTTGAGACGAGAGGGCAGCAAGTCGGGGTGGGAAATTCGTACTAATAACCGAAGAACAACTGGGTTGCCTGAGCGGCGCCCAATGAAAGGTTAACGCGCGCATACCCACCGCAGTAAATTATCCCCGTCGCTCGGCTCATTTGTAAGACAAACCTCTACAAAGTGTGCTCTCCTCGCCGGCTGGCTCGGTGCTCTCTCACAGTATCTCGCGGGGGGGGGGAGGCCACTCTCGGTTACGAGCGCCTCACCGAAGTTCCACATCGCGCCTCATCTCGCCCACAATCGGCGATTAATCTCCCGGTTAAGCAGATTCCCGGATTAGGCGCAGATGCGAGGATAACCGGGCGCCTCGCGAAATCGAGCGCGACGATCTTTGCGCGCGCTAACTCTTCGCGCAGGAGGGGCGGGGAGGGGGAGGAAGGGGAGGGGTGGGGGGCTGGGCATCGCGAGCCGCATTTCATCGCTGAAAATAGTTTGGGAATCGCCGAAGAGGCACTATCCGCGCTGCTCGAGGCCCGAGCGAGCCAGAATGCGTGTTTTGGTGCAATGACCCCTACCGCGGTTCCGAGCCGCGCGAAAACATTGGCCCCCAACGAATTTCAGCGGGCGCGACGAACCCTTGCGCGGTCGTCCTCAACCCCCATCCCCTGCGGGGTGTAGATAAACGTAGGAATCGCGATGATGCTGTGCAGAGAACTTTGAATGTCCGCGAGAAGTTTCGAGCGTGAGTTGAAATCATGGTGTTTAGATTTTATTAGAATTTTTGCACGCGTGGAATGCGAGGGTTTGGAATCGATGTTTGATAGAATGTTCTGGAATATATAGCGTTTTATATATGGAAAATGGAGGAAAGGTTGAATTACTACTCGGAGCGGTTTAAGTCCCGATAATCGCAATGTGCGATAGTTAAATAAATTTGGACACGGCGTTTTATTGTTTTGGTGATTTTTTTGTCACTCCGTTGAAGCTTTAATAAATATATGGTTTGTTAAGTTTACGGTCTCCAACGTGGAGTTTCTTGTGGAGAGTTTAAACTTTATGCTGATCTATTAGCTTTCTACATTGGCATCGGTTACATTGAAGTAAAATTAAACAACGGAAGAAGATCGTTAGTTATCTTGACGTTATTTATAATCTGTGCCACGCGCGCGGATATTCTCTTGGCGGCAAAACTTTCCTGCTAGATTTACATTTGCGTCTAGACGATACTTTGTTATCTTTCCCCGCGAACATCCGCGAATAGTCGAATCAAAGCAAGTCATAAATAGCGGGATGCCAATGCGTTCCTCTGCGCAATCTGACCTTTAATTTATTTATGGATATAGAATATGAGAATGTATTGTTTCCCGTATTGTTGCCGCCTGGCATCCGCGCGCGATAGCGTGCCTGCTCAAAATTTTCCACCGCGCAAACAACGGACACTTGCTCTTTATTTTTACTAAAATTTGTATTTAGTCTCGCAGTTGGCCGCCAACATCTTTCGCTCGTGATTTTCGGTTATTATTCTTCGTTATCCTTCAAGCCTTATGTCCTTCCCACTTCTGCGTGTCTTCCTGTTTAACGAACGAATCGTTCTCCATTGCCAATGTTTATATAACACTACTTTTTGCACTTTGAAAAATTGTAGCAGAAAGCGGTGATCGACAGAGAAAAATATCGATGATGAGCTGGCGGTATTTCGTTACTGGTTCGTATATCACTAAATTCCAGAGTTCGTCTAAAAAACGCGATGACCGATTAAACCTGCCTGACAACGACGAAGGGCTAAGACCCACCGAGAAAACACATTTCTAAGAATTCATATTATTAGCCATCACAAACATCTATGTTACTTCTCGCTGTATCTACTAGCTACATATGTAGATTCCTTAGTGACAGGATTCCTAGATCAAAAGTTGTTATTTATTCAAACGTATCATTTTTAAATACTTCAAAAATGTGTCGGATGAAATGTTTCACACCATTACTTATTGGAATATGATTATAGAAATTCCAATCTCTACGAATTTGAGAATTTCTCTGCCAACCGCATTAAAATGATTATCGAAATTCAATCGCGGAACTCTTTCCTCCAATCATTCAAGTTAACGATATTCCTTTAGATTTGAATCGCTAACTGGTAAGCGAAACTAATATATAACATAATAAAAGCCAATAATAAAAAAACGATCACAATACATGGACAATATTTGAATTTGAATTTTTTACAACACCGCGACATACGAGTGGAAAGGGTTAACCTCAACAGTGAACACGCATCAATGTTAAATCTACCAAAGCGACCCGTCAGTCGTTTTTTACAAAAACTGCTGCACTTCGTGGTCGGGCAGTTTTTAAGATATTCCACGATTTTATCCCAGACTGTGATTCACTCTATCGCTCTACCAACATCCCTTCTCAATACCTTTTTCCTATAAGGATATACGTGCTATACGTGAATACGTCCAGAATGTGGCTGGTACGTCCAGTGTTAATCCGATTCGCGGGGATCTCAGCACGGATGACGATATTCGACGGATACCGCGAGCAAGGCTCGGTCCGTGCGACGCGCGGCGTAGGAGTTCGTCGTCGTGAAACGTGATATCCGAAGAGGTGTGTAGGACGTTCCTCCTTTTTTCGTCTCACTTTTTCACCCTCCCTCCCCCCGCCTCCCCTTTCTTTCGCGCGCGGCATACTGGCGTGGCGGCAAATAAATGTCTCGGTATCCGGTACGTCCTCTGCCTACACTCCCTCCCCGAGGAGGGTTGGTGCACACTTTCACGCTCGCCTAATGCCATGCGCGCGAAAGTGTTCGAAGCGGATCCGCGTGGCTGGAAGGAGCGCTCACGAGGCGCTATGGGTAGGTGGTAAGGGGAGAGGGGGTAGAGAGGAAGACAGAGAGAGAGAGAGAGAGAGAGAGAGAGAGAGAGAGAGAGAGAGAGAGAGAGAGAGGGAGGGAGAGAGAGAGGAGGGCCCTCGGTTCGACGGGATGGGAATAAGGAGTTTATTTTCGGCGGCCATATGCGCGGGTTATTTCGACGGGCCGCGCGGCCACCCTAAATAGAGGTACGGGCCTCGCTTTCGAGGAAGACATTTTCGGATGACGGCCTATCGCATCCGCGATTGGTGCTTCCCGATTTCCTTTGCGCGCCCTCCCGCCTCTTCCTGGCGATAACAAATTGCATAACCCTCGTGGCCGGGATGTACTTCTGAGTTGTAAAAGACTTCGATATCGGAGCAGTCGCGCGAGCTGCTCGAAATGAGATACGTTTAAGTTTGCGCGTGCTTCTATCGATCAAGGAATATCGCGTTGTGCGTATGTAATTTTATCGTCTTGATGATAGGACGTTGAGGGCGGTAGGAATTATTATACGTATCTGCGTTAATTTGATAAGGTAGACAGGGAACTGTTTACGAGCGCGAAAGATTTGCTGCTTCCTTCGAGTATAACTAACGTGCGGTATATGTCCTATTATGTACGCGTAATGCAATGTTATAAGTGCATTTTTTTTAAACATTAATATATATATATAATGTTTAATATATATATTA